>SJYC01117673.1:0-47637 GCA_006408675.1 Madoqua kirkii
ACTGATCTTTTCCAGTCCTGTGGCCAGTGCTGAGTTTTCCAAATTTACTGACATATTGAGTGCAGCACTTTAAAAGAATCATCTTTTAGGATTTGAAATAGCTCAACTGAGATTCCATCACCTCCACTAGCCTTGTTCGTAGTGATGCTTCCTAAGACCCACTTCACTTTGCATTCCAGGATGTCTGGCTCTAGGTGAGTGATCACACCATCACAGTTATCTGGATCATGAAGATCTTTTTTGTATAGTTTTTCTGTCTATTTTTGCCACCTCTTCTTAATTTCTTCTGCTTCTGTTAGGTCCATACCATTTCTCTCCTTTATTGTGCTCATCTTTGCATGAAATATTCCCTGGTATCTCTAATTTTCTTGAAGAGGTCTCTGGTCTTTCCCATTCTATTGTTTTCCCCTATTTCTTTACATTGATCACTGAGGAAGTCTCATGGCTTGTAGCAGCAAAATTTCAGCTTCTTCGATGACAGTTTCTCAGACTTTCCTTGTTTTTGACAGCCGTGACAGTTGGAGCGGTACTGATGGGTGATTTTGTAGAATGTTACCTAATTGGGATTTGTCTGATGTTTTTTGTCTCATAATTGGGCTGGACAGAGGGAATTCACAGAGGTCAAGTCCCATTTCCATCATATTTCAAGGGCACATGCTAACACTGACCCACGATCCTGACATTGACCTTGATTGCCTGGCGAGGTCGTTTTTGTTGCTATAATGTCCCTCTTCCCTTCCAAAGCTTAGTGTACTTAAGTTATGCTTTGAGCACTAGGAAGAGACTCTCCTGGGAGCAGGGAGAAGGGAGAGAGGGCAGAGAAGCATACTGGTAAGTCTGAAGCAGAAATCTAGTTTGCATCTGGCCAGGAGGAGAAGCTGATGGGGCTTGATGGAAGAAAAGAGAGTCCAGGTCAGGATGTGGGCAAAAGTAGCCTCTCAGCACAGCTCAGCGACAGGAGAGGGTCTAGGAATTACCTGGAGATACCGGGCGAGATAACCTTCACCCCTGGGCTCCCATCTTATTTTCACGGACTTCCCAATAAAGTGGGTTGCAGTCATCAGAGAGACTTGCCCATGAAACTGAAAAAAGCCGCTGCTGAAGTTCGATTTAAACTCCCTTCTGTCTCCCCACTGGACTACTTTACCTGAGAGTTCAGGATACGTGAGTGTTTCTTGTAAGTCCTGAAGTTATTCTGAGGATCAGCACTGTTAGATTGCATCATAGTTTGGGGTTGAAAGTGGAAATTTTGCAATGTAAATCTTTATTTTAAAAAATTAAAAAAATAGCAATTTATTTGGCTGTGCCGTGTCTTCACTGTGGCATCGTCAATCTCCATTGCACACGTGGATCTTTTAGTTTTGGCATCTGGACTCTTAGCTGCAGCATGTGGGAACTAGTTCCCTGACCAGGGCTAGAACTTGGGGATAGAATTGGGCTCATGGAGTCTTAGCCACTGGACCACCAGAGAAGTCCTCAGTATGTAAATGTTTAAAATAGATCACAAGTTTCATAACTCTGTCTGGGCATTTGCTCATTTTATAAAGTATATGTACCAGTAATCTCAAAAGATAGAAGTGGCCTGAGCCTCCTCCTGTGAGCTAGGAGAGACCCTGCATCCTTCCAGCACCAGAAGGCTGGTGAAATATAGGCCTGGGGCCTGAGGAGACCAGAGGGCCAGTTGGACCAGGGCAGAGCTGGACTCAGTGGCCAAGACATGCATTTACATTTATCTGTCTATTTCAGGGAGTGAGCCAGGCAGATGGGGTAGAATTTGGATAGTGGATCTGAGAGAATTTGCTCCTAATGTTGGGAAGAATCTGGTAAGAATAAGCAATGCTTTGGTTTGAAGTAGCATCTGTGGTTTTCAGCACAGTTCCTAACACCTGTCCCTCTGCCTGATGTTACACTATTAGAGAGAAATACCTATGAATGTTTGGGGTCTAGAAGTTACTTGGTACATGAAAATACCCTTAGGATATGAAATGACTTAAGCTGTTGACAACTAGTAGAAGAGGGCCATCAGCTTCTTCTTCTTCTTCTTCTTTTTTTTTTTTTTGATGTGGACCATTTTTGAAGTCTTTATTGAATTTGTTGCAAAACTATTTCTGTTTTATGCTTTGAGTTTTTGATTATGAGGCATGTGGGATCTTAGTTCCCCGACCATGGATCGAACCAGTACCCTCTGCATTGAGAGTGAAGTTTTCACCACTGGACTACTAGCAAAGTCTTGGCAATCAGCTTCTTGAAAAGAGCAAGGTCCTCCTGTGAGAGTGGGATCTAAGATGGAGTGTGGAGAAGGGTGGAGGGCAGGGCTATCAGACCAAGGCTGTAAGACCAGGGTCCGGGGAGACACGGGGTTGATGAGGGGGAGGGGGAGGCAGACGACCAGGACCTTCACGAATCTGTGGGAAGCAGTCCTGGTGATGCCCTATTTATAGTTGGATGACCTCAGATGAGTCACCTCTGAGATTCAGTTTACCCACTTCCCTGGGGGGAAGTGTCAGACGGTCAGGACAGGGGCGCTTTTCTTGTCCTCCCATCACACACTCAGCACAACCAGTACTGTCGCCATTGGCAACACAATGCGTCGTGTGCAGGAGCCCAGGGACTCTGGGCTCAGGACTTGGTCCCAGTTACAACTGTTATTAAAAAGCAGAGACATTACTTTGCCAACAAATGTCCATCTAGTCAAGGTTATGGTTTTTCAAGTAGTCATGTATGGATGTGAGAGTTGGACTGTGAAGAAAGCTGAGTGCCGAAGAGTTGATGCTTTTGAACTGTGGTGCTGGAGAAGACTCTTGAGGGTCCCTTGGACTGCAAGGAGATACAACGAGTCCATCCTAAAAGAGGTCAGTCCTGAGCATTCAATGAAAGGACTGATGTTGAAGCTGATACTCCAGTACTTTGGCCACCTAATGCTGAGAGCTGACTCATTTGAAAAGACCTTGATGCTGGGAAAGACTGAGGGCAGGAGGAGAAGGGGACTGTAACAGAGGATGAGATGGTTGGATGGCATCACCAACTCAATGGGCATGAGTTTGAGTAAACTCTCTGGGAGTTGGTGATGGACAGGGAGGCCTGGCGTGCTGTGATTCTTGGGGTCGCAAAGAGTTGGACACGACTGAGTGACTGAGCTGAATTGAACAACTGTTTTAATTCTGCAACCCTGGGGCATGGGTGCTGTTCCTGCCTTGATTTTACAGATGGAGAGACAGAGCTTTCCAGAGGTTAAATGACACACCCAATGTCACACACCAGGGACCCTTGTGTGACCTTCTGTGTGTGGGGGATTGGCCCCCACAGTGGGGTCAATCCTGGTCAGAGGTGGGCACCTTTTTCTGGAAAAAATAACTATTTTAGGCTTTATGGGTGACATAGAGTCTTCTGTCCTCCTCCTCCTTCTCTCTTCCTTCCACCTTTCTCAGCTGGTGAGCTATACACAGACAGGCCACTGGCTGGACTGGGCCTTCAGGCTCTAGTTTACTGACCCCTGCTAACATGTGAACAGAGATGCAAATGGCTGCAGAATGGTACATTTTCAGTTTACAGAGCCAATCTCAGACCCACTCAGAGACTTCCGGGCCTGGGAGGGAGGCAGGGTGACTTGTCTGTTCCTGGTGGACACTAGGTTTACTGGAGATCCAGCGAGGTGCGGGCACCAGGACCCACAATCAGCTACTCACCCCCTTTTGTCAGGTTGCCTTGGTGTCTGGTGCTGGGTGGGAGGTGCTGGAGCAGAGGGGGAGAGAAGGCCTAATGTGGGGGTATAGTGGGATGCTGCCGCCAGAATGAGGAATGCCCTAACCTGGCAGGAAGCTGGGAAACCTCTTTGCTCCTCAGGGGTCTCTGGCCAGCCCGGTCACAGAGGTTTGGGAAAGGAAGCTCTGGCATAGACACAGGAGCTGCTGTTTGTGTGTGTGGGGCTGGCCTGCACATGCAGTATGCGAAGAGTTGCGGTCCTCGATCTGAGCAGCAAAGAAAGGGTTAACCCAGGCGCGCAGGTGGGTTCAAGTCCTGACACCAGTGCTGACCCACTCTGTGACCCCTCCAGGTCTTCAGCCTCTCAGGCACTCCCTTTCCTCATCTATAAAGTGGAAACAGCAACATCCATTTCAGCAAGCTTACCAGGGAACTATTCATCCAACACTTCCAATCCAATGGCTGATCTTCACTATTGGCGGATTCCTGATTTTCAAACTTGCCTACTTGTAATCCCTTGAATCTGTACTCAAAGTACTTTGAGGTCTTTGGAGCATGTGTGCCGAGCGGTGACTAGTGTGAGCTGTCAGAAAGTCACATTCCCAGCTGAATAAGGAGATGCTCAGTCTCCTTGTTTCCCCTCTTTGTGGTCTGCTGTGGGGCCCTAAATGGGAAACCTTAAAAACAAAGGGGCTAGCTTTGCGGTGGAAAACCTAAGATGGCGCCTGGCGGAAGAGATGGGGGCAGGGTCTATGTTGTCTGTCAAAGTTTTTGATTGGCTCTCTTGATTTCCGTGCACGTGGACAGCGCGTGATCACCATAGACTCCTGTTACAATGAAGGCACATGACGATGTGACCTTTAACGTGATTGGTACAATTATGTAAAGTCCCTCGCAAATCACCCCCCTGCTTGCCTTTATAAGCTGGGAGTTTGCAACAATATAGCGGAACTGCTTAGACGGAACCCCTGTCACGTCTGATTGTCTCTCACTCGCAGAGGGGCAGGGTTGGCGGACAGCAGGCTCACCTCTCCTCGGGACCCCTTGGCTTTGCTGAGGGAAGTTCCACTGCCTCTACTCTTTCTGTGGGGCGGCCCCCGCAGAAACTGGTGCCCAGCGTGGGGCGTGAAGCGGAGGTGGACGGAGGTGGTGTCACCGTGCAGCTCTAAAAGAAGGAGCGACGAAGGACCCTAGGCTGGTCACAGCACAGAGCTCCCTTTAGAGGAGTATCGCCCAAGGTAATCCGGACTTCAAGGTGGGCCCCCCTCCTTTATGAGGGAAGTGGCAAAAACTCTCCTGACTTATTTTCCTTCTCCTCTTCTTTTCTGATCTGTCCTTAATTCCTTTTTCCTGAGTTTCATTGAACAGGCGAACGGTTGTGGAGGCAACTGATAAGTCCTGGCTAGGGCCACTCTCTGGTGGACTTTGAAGGCCCCGCAGCAGGTAAGCCTCAGTAACTAGAGCCCGACCAGGTGAAACTCCCCTTTAATCATTCTTAACTGAGGAGGTGGCCTAAAATCTTCCCTGTGGGCACGGGTCAGGCACTTGAAGGCCATTAGGGCGCCTGCCACTTGAAGACTCCCGTGACAGGATAAGGGGGTCATGGAATGGGCTAGAGACCTCTAGGGTGCCCGCCCCCAGCAAGAAAACTTCCATGCAACGTCACAGGCACATAAAAAGTTCCAAAAGCACACCATAAGCCCAACTTTCTGGCCACCACCACTCCCGGTAGGATTTTTGGTGGTTGTCTTCAGTGACTTTTCTTTCTATTCTCTTTCAGCAGCATGGGAAATACCATTAGCAAGTCTGATGAGCCTGCACTCAAGGCACTGAGATATATGCTCATAAGCAGGGGACTTGAGATTTCTGACGCTTAAACTATTAAGGTCTGGGGGACCATTGTACAGTTGGCCCCCTGGGTTGCTTCGGCCAATCTGTTCTCTTGGGACACTTGGGATGGAGTACAAACCCTTGCTAGGCAGCGAGAGGCTCGATACAGTGAGGAACCCCCCTTCGGGTTCTGTCTTATCATTTCGGCCCTCAAGCTCTGCTTTTCACGGAGCGAGGGGCATGTCACTGATACAGGTGCCCCCAATTCAAAATCAGAAAAACAATGGGAGAAGTTTGATGAGGAACGAGTCACGACAGACCAAGATAGAACAAACGAGAGTGCAGGAAATAAAGACTCTAGAGCAAATAGTGGGCCATGGGAGCCTTTCGGGGATGATAAAAGGGCAGAAGAGAATAGAGAC
Source organism: Madoqua kirkii (assembly GCA_006408675.1). Lineage (NCBI taxonomy): Eukaryota > Metazoa > Chordata > Mammalia > Artiodactyla > Bovidae > Madoqua > Madoqua kirkii. The sequence continues at coordinate 5,955 of SJYC01117673.1, forward strand.
TCCTCTGATGCCTTGGGACTGGGAGCCCAGGGGAGAGATCTGTACCCCTCCCTGCCTCCCCCATTTGAGGAAGTTTCGGGCACACCTTGGGTGGGAGAGACAATGAGGTCACCTTGGAAAGGGAGAACCTATCCCGGGGACCCTTGGGGATCCCCGTTGCCCTTTATCGGCCCGACTCAAGCCTTTCCTGTAAATGTTAACCCGGGGTGGGGAGGGGGTGGGGAATAGGCTGGCAGCCTGGTACCCCTGGGAGGCCAATGATTTAAAAGAGCTTAAAAAGGCAGTGGCAGAGGATGGCCCAAACTCCCCGTGGGCAGAAACTATTCTCCAGGGCCTGGCTTGTCAACCTTGTACTACCCAGGACTGGAAGATGCTATGTAAGGCAGTGCTCCCCAGCAACACCTATATCAAATGGTGTGCCTTTTTCAAGGAAGAGTGTCATGCTCAGGCAGAGAGAAATCAAGCTGCCAACCCTGCTATCCCGGTGACTTTCGGGATGTTGTCAGGGACGGCAGATCAATGGAGTACGGGACCTCAACAGGCCACCATTCCTGCTCCTTGTATGGGCCATATGCCTGGCCACCTGAAAAAAGCTTGCAGAGGGCCCCAGTGAGCCCCCTATATCAGGCATCACTCAAAAAAATAATGAAGACCTCTCCACCTTCGTAGATCGGGTGGAAAAGAGTATACAGAGGAAATTCCCTCCGGGGCCTCTGAGAGATCAATTTGTTGAGCTATTAGTCTGGGAAGCGATGAACTCAGACCATAAATTGGCTTGTGCAGGACAGAAAGACTGCTCTATGGAGCGATGGATTATAGCCACCAAAGACGTGGGGACACAAAGCCATCAGATCCACTCTATTTCGACTGCCCTTCAGGCTCAGACTGAAGCCCTTACCGAGGTGGTGACCAAGGCCCTCTCCGCTATGATGGCCTCTGGGGGACCACATCCAAGGGAGCCCTAGCCCCCTCAAAATCGGGTCGATGCTTTGGCTGCGAACAAGAGGGACACTTTAAGAAAGAGTGCCCTCAAGGCAGGGGAAGACCTACTGGTCGGAGACACCCCACTACTCCATGCCCGCGGTGTAGGAAGGGATATCACTGGAAGGCAGAGTGCAAATCGAAATTTGATAAGATGGCAAGCTTTTAAACTAGATGAGGGGCAACCCCCAGCCCCGTCACCCCAAGGGGGACCCCATTTCTTGCCAGACCATATTGAAAAACCCTTCCCTGAATGCGGCTTGCTCCAGCCCCCTACAAGGCTAATGGGGATCAATAAGGCCAAAGAGCCCCCAGAGCCAATTGGATTGTGCCTATTGTGCCTGGATTAATGCCTAAAATGGATATTACCATAGGAGGAAAGAGATTCCAATCGACACAGGAGCTGGTTGGACCGTCCTCAGGGCGGAGGAGGTCCCACCTAGCTGGAAATTGGTCCCTGGGCCACAATTATTGGGCGTTGGGGGGAACATTCAATCTAAAGAGACGGCTGAGTGGCTCCCCTGGAAAGATGTTGATGGTTCTACAGGAGAGGTTCTGCCCCTGATAGCTTCTGGATTAAATGCAAATCTGCTTGGCCAGGATATTTTGGGACAAGCAGGTGTATATATTACTACTAATTGTAAGGGCCTTTATGATAACCTCGATGAGGAAAAATATCAACATTATAAACATTCTCCCATACCAAATTATAGGGGAGATCATGAATTTGATAAACTTCACAAGAGAGAGCCTCTAACCCAATGGAAGGTGTCTCCCCAATCCTAAAGGCCACTGCCCCCCAGGTCCCTCCTATACAATGGAAACCCGGACCCCCAATATGGGTGGAGCAGTGGCCTCTTCCATCCACTAAGCTACAAGCCCGTAGAGAAATCATCTCTGAACAACTAAGTTTGGGACATATCCGCCCTTCTAGCCCTTGGAATACCCCAATATTTGTAATCAAAAAATCCTCGGGAAAATGGAGGATGTTACAAGACCTTAGAAAGATCAATGAGAGTATGATTATCCGAGGGACACCCCTAAGGGGGTTACCCTGGATACCAGCTATTCCTAGTAATTTATGTCTTATGATAATAGATATCAAAGACTGTTGCTTTTCTATACCTCTACAATCCTATCACACCCCTTATGATACAAGCCCGTACCCTGTTACTTGAACGGGTTAACCTCATTTATGTACACCATCTTAGGGGTCATCAAGATTTACCTGGACTGCTTTCAACAGGAAATTTCTGGCTGATAGAGCGGCCTCCCTTACAATCCAAGCTTGTAACTTACAAGATGCCTATGATCTTCACGATCTTACTCATATAAATTGGAGAGGGCTACATAAAAGGTTCCCACAGATCCCTGTTAGAAAATTAAAGAAAATTATACATACTTGTAAATCCTGTCTTCCTTACTTACAAGTACCGCCTTTACAGCCCCCAGGAGTAAACCCTCGAGGGCTAAAACCCAATGTGCTGTTGCAAACTGATGTAACCCATTATTCCCCTTTTGAAAAACTTAAGCGCCACCATCAAAATTTAAAGGCTCAATTACAAAATCAAAAAGGGGGAATAAGCCCTCACCAGCAACTTGGAATGGCACTCTTTACTCTAAACATTTAAAATTTTTCAAAAAATGAACCGACACCATGTTTTCAAAAACATTGGTCTAATCAAGAAATAAAACCTGAAATACAAGTGAGATGGAAAGATCCCATCAGGGGCCCGATCCACTCCTTACAATGGGGAGAGGATTCAGAATGCATATTCCCCATTGGGGACCCCAGCCCTATATGAGTTCGAGCAAGGAATCTTAAATTTACACCACAAGAGAGGTCAAATCTCAAAACCTGACACAGATTAAAGAGACATTCACATATTGAGCCCAGGAAAAAAAGTTCTTGAGGCGATCTTTTCTTCCCTTTCAGATCATCGATGTGGTGACCCTGGTGGACACTGCTCCTGGTGATCGTCGGATTACCTAGCCTCTCCTTGCTGACCTTCATCGTTGCCAGGGCTGTGCAACAGTTTTTAAAATCTTTGAAGCCTGGGTTTAACGACACAAGGCCATCAACCATGAGGGTACAACAGTGTCACCATCCGTCCTGGGAGTTCAACAAGCTCAGACCATTGAGGTTATAAACAACACATCCACTGCCTCTGCTCAAGGATTTCAAACCAGCTCAAACACCTGAGATCCGCCATAACGGGACTCCAACAACAACTTGATCTCCATGCCAGAGTGATCGGGACGTGTTCTGGCGCTCATAGACTTGTGAGTAAGATACCCCAGCTTTTGTCTGACAGCTTTTTCAGTGTTAAATGAGACTCTTAACAGGTGAAAAAGGGAGCAATAGATCTATGGGACTGGATACAAAGTCCATTTACCTGGTTTAAAAATGCCTTCTATTTGCTTGTTTTTGTTCTGCTTGTTGTAGTGTTAATAAAGGTTATGCTTGCCCAGGTCATGGAAGAGGAGCCCCACGTTGGGGACCCACAAAACCCCTGGATTAATTTAGCCCTTCAAGAGATTAACCGAGACAGATAAATAAAAATAAGAGTTCTAGATGCCCATCATCTAGAGAGATTCCGCTTAGCCCCCAAGAGGTGGCTGGATAGCCAATGACAGGTAAGACCCTCAGAGGAGGGCAACCTAAGACAGGCACAGCCCCGGGAGGGGCTGGCAAGGCTAGAGGTTTCCCGCCTACAGCTTTACGCCTTGCTCTACAAAACATCAATATAAATGTCTCGAGGGCGTAAATAAAATAAAAAAGGGGGATATGTGGGGCTCTAAATGGGAAACCTTAAAAACAAAGGGGCTAGCTTTTCGGTCGAAAACCTAAGATGGCACCTGGCAGATGGCGCCTGGTGGAAGAGATGGGGGCAGGGTCTATGTTGTCTGTCAAAGTTTTTGATTGGCTCTCTTGATTTCCGTGCACCCGGACAGTGCGTGATCACCATAGACTCCTGTTACAATGAAGGCACATGACTATGTGACCTTTAACGTGATTGGTACAATTATGTAAAGTCCCTTGCAAACCACCCCCCTGCTTGCCTTTATAAGCTGGGAGTTTGCAACAATAAAGCGGAACTGCTTAGAAGGAACCCCTGTCGTGTCTGATTGTCTCTCGCTTGCTGAGGGGCTGGGTTGGTGGACAGCAGGCTCACCTCTCCTTGGGACCCCTCGGCTTTGCTGGGGAAAGTTCCATTGCCTCTACTCTTTCTGCAGAGCGCCCTCCACAGTTTGCTTCATGCCACGTCTTTCTCACATTTGTGCTTTCCGTTGGTGATTTTGCTGTTTAAAATGACCCTCACTTAAAAAAAAAGAATAATAAAAGAAACTCCCTAAAGGGCACCTAAGGGCTTCCCAGGTGGTAACAGTGGTAAGGAACCTGCCTGCCAATTCAAGGATGTAAGGAATGCAGGTTAAATCCGTGCACTGGGAAGATTCCCTGGAGGAGGAAACGGCAACCCACTTTACCATCTTCCTGTCTGGATAGTCCCCATGGACAGAGGAGCCTGGCGGGCTGCAGTCCATAGTGTCGCACAGAGTTGGACAGACTGAAGCGACTTAGCACACAGGCAGATATTCTTTGACTCAGCCTTGTATAGGCCTCTGCTCTCAGGCTGCCTCAGAGAGGCCCTCCTGACTGCCGTCCATAAATACCACTCACCCCATCACTTGCTCCCCTTATCCTGTGTCCTCTTCCTAGTGCCGTCACCATTTGAGTTAAGCTTGTTCCCCTGTGTCTTCATCAGCGTGGGCGGCTCTAACAAATGCCCAGAGACTGGGTAGCTTAAACAACAGACATTTATTTCTCATAGTATTGGAGGCTGGGAGTCCAGGGTCAAGGTGCTGAGAGACTCAGCTGTCTTCCTCTCTTCTCATTGGACCCTCACAGGGCCTTCCTGGGTGCAGGCAGGCTGAGAAATCTCCCAACTCCTCCACTTTTTATCAGGGCACTAATCCCATCATGAGGGCCCCACCCTGTGACCCATTCTAGTTCTAATTACCTCTCAAAGGCTCCACCTCCAAACACCATTACCTGGGGTTTCACCAGGTAAAAATTAGGGTTTACCAGATGAATGTTGGGGTTTCCCAGGTGGCACCGTGATAAAGAACATGCCTGCCAGTGCGGGGGCTTGGGTTTGATCCCTGGGTTGGGAAGATCCTCCGCAGAAGAAAATGGCAACCCTCTCCAGGTATTTTTGCCTGGAGAATTCCATGGACAGAGGTGCCTGGAGGGTGGCAGTCTATGGGGTCGCAAAGAGTTGGACATGACTGAGTATCACACATATGAATATTAAGAGGATATAAACACTTGTTCATCAGCTTCCTCCCTCACCAAGTGTAAGCTCTTGGAATGGTCTGTCGGACTCTTAGGGTCTCCATCACCTGCAATAATGCCAGCACACAGTAGGACTCAGCTGAGGCTCCCTGGATGGGAAGCAGAGAGTACTGATGATGGGTGGGTAGTGAAAATAGCAGAACCAGAGTAGCCTCTGCCTGGGGTTCAGGGAAGGCAAGGTGGATCTGAGCCCTGGAGGGTGGGACAGAAGGAGCAGGTGGGAGGGAGGGAGCAGGCAGGCAGGGGCTGGAGGGAGAGCCAATTCTATTAATCATGGAACTTTGCCTAGGAGGTCAGAGGAGTAAGGCAAGGGAGGGAGGGAGAGAGGATGAGGGCAGCCGGGGAGGGGCAGGAGGCAGGGGTGGTGGTGGGCGGGGCCAGAGGGGCGGGGCCATGGGCACTGCCTTTTCCGTGTGACTGGCGCAGAGTCCCGGAGTCTGCTGGGCGCCTGCTGTCTGCTTCCCGGCCTGGTCATTTGTTTACTTGGCCAGTACTTTGGGTTGCCTTGGGCTTTTCTTGCTGAACTCCAGGGCAGGAGTTAAATAAATACTGGCTTCCAGATACGGGAACCAAAATCATGCAGGAAATGAAGTGAAGGAGAGGGCGAGGACCAGTCCTGGGCTTCCCCTGCTAGGGGCCCCCAGGAGTGCATTCACGCCTGCCCCGTTATTCCCAGCTCCCATGGGAAAGGAGGCGGGGCATCCTGTGTTTCCCAGTGGAAGCTTCTTGGTTTTTCTTTATAGCACCCATTAGTTCGTTCATAGACCTGAAAGAAGTGAAGTGAAAATCACTCAGTCGTGTCCTATTCTTTGCAACCCCAGAGGCTCCTCTGTCCATGGAATTCTCCAGGCAAGAATACTAGAGTGGGAAGCTGTTCTGTTCTCCAGGGGATCTTTCCAACCCAGAGACTGAACCCTGGTCTCCTGCATTGCAGGCAGATTCTTTACCATCTGAGCCTCCAGGGAAGCCCTGTTAAGCACCACCTGCCACTAACAGCGGAGAAAGCAATGGCACCCCATTCCATGCCTGGAAAATCCCACGGGCAGAGGAGCCTGGTAGGCTGCAGACCATGGGGTCACTAAGAGTCGAACATGACTGAGTGACTTTACTTTCACTTTTCACTTTCATGCATTGGAGAAGGAAATGGCAACCCACTCCAGTGTTCTTGCCTGGAGAATCCCAGAGACGGGGGAGCCTGGTGGGCTGCCGTCTATGGAGTCACTGAAAGAGCAGGTGGGAGGGAGGGAGCAGGCAGGCAGGGGCTGGAGGGAGAGCCAATTCTATTAATCATGGAACTTTGCCTAGGAGGTCAGAGGAGTAAGGCGAGGGAGGGAGGGAGAGAGGATGAGGGCAGTGGGGAGGGGCAGGAGGCAGGGGTGGTGGTGGGGGGCCCAGAGGGGCGGGGCCATGGGAACTGCCTTTTCCGTGTAACTGGCACTGAGTCCCGGAGTCTGCTGGGCGCCCGCTGTCTGCTTCCAGGCCTGGTCATTTGTTTACTTGGCCAGTACTTTGGGTTGCCTTGGGCTTTTCTTGCTGAACTCCAGGGCAGGAGTTAAATAAATACTGGCTTCCAGATACGGGAACCAAAATCATGCAGGAAATGAAGTGGAGGAGAGGGCGAGGACCAGTCCTGGGCTTCCCCTGCTAGGGGCCCCCAGGAGTGCATTCACGCCTGCCTGCCGTGTTTATTCCCAGCTCCCATGGGAAAGGAGGCGGGGCATCCTGTGTTTCCCAGTGGAAGCTTCTTGGTTTTTCTTTATAGCACCCATTAGTTCATTCATAGACCTGAAAGAAGTGAAGTGAAAATCACTCAGTCGTGTTCTATTCTTTGCAACTCCAGAGGCTCCTCTGTCCATGGAATTCTCCAGCAAGAATACTAGAATGGGAAGCTGTTCTGTTCTCCAGGGGATCTTCCCAACCCAGAGATTGAATCCTGGTCTCCTGCATTGCAGGCAGATTCTTTACCATCTGAGCCTCCAGGGAAGCCCTGTTAAGCACCACCTGCCACTAACAGTGGAGAAAGCAATGGCACCCCATTCCATGCCTGGAAAATCCCACAGGCAGAGGAGCCTGGTAGGCTGCAGACCATGGGGTCACTAAGAGTCGGACATGACTGAGTGACTTTACTTTCACTTTTCACTTTCATGCATTGGAGAAGGAAATGGCAACCCACTCCAGTGTTCTTGCCTGGAGAATCCCAGGGACGGGGGAGCCTGGTGGGCTGCCGTCTATGGAGTCACACAGAGTTGGACACGACTGAAGAGACTTAGCAGCGGCAGCCACTAACAAGCTAAGAATCATAGCAGCCCTGTTCTGTGATTCTGCTCTTTGAGCATGGTGAGCTGTTAAAAGATTAACAGCTGGCTTTCACAGCCTCCACCAAGGCTGCATTTTCATGCTACTGATGTGATGTTACTGAAACCAGGTTTGTTTACCTGACTCTCTGCAAACCAAGCACCGAGACAGGGGGGTTGATAGCAGAGAAGGAGTTTATTCTCAAGGCAGCCAAGCCAGGAGAATAAGTCTCAGATCCGCCTCCCCAAAGTTGAGCGGCTTGGGATATTTATGGGATAAAGAAGCAGCATGATCTTAGGTGTTGGGGAAAGGGGATTGAAGTTAGGGAAAAGGTAGGGTATTTGGTATTCTGTATAGGCAAATATGGGCTTCCCTGGTGGCTCAGTGGTAAAGAAGACACCTGCCCATGTAGGAGACACAGGAGGCAAGAGTTTGATCCCTGGATTGGGAAGATCTCGTAGAGGAGGAAATGGCAACCTACTTTAGTGTTCTTGCCTGGAGAATCCCATGAACAGAGGAACCTGGTGGGCGACACAGTTCATGGGGTCACAATGAGTTGGACGTGACTTAGTGACTGAACAACAAAAAAATGTAGGTGTATCTGGGTTATGTGCTTCTCCATGGGATGCATGTTCAAAAGTGGAGGTGCTTTAGCATGATCTGAGGGTGGAGTTTTTGGTCTTCTGACGTCAATATGTCCTTCACTGGACATTTGTGCTAATCCAGTTTTAGGGTTAGTGGGGTCAGTGGTCCCAACCAGTCTTAGCCGTCTTGAACTGGACAAGAACTGACTCCAAGTTTCTGAAAAACAACCTAAGTTTCCGTTACTATAACAACCCATACGTCAGAGGTACTGTCTAATAGGGGTGGTTAAGGAGTCTAGCGACATATTTATCTAGGCTATGTGAAACTTGGAGGGTAGGCAATTAAAGAAAGAAAACACAACTAAATCGAGCTTAATCAGTAAAGTCAGGTTACAAACAGAAGGATTCTAAAAACCTGTTCCCTTACCTGCTGTTCTGTAAGACAAGCTCAAGAATTTCTGCTAGTCACCAGTTTCTGTTAACCTGTGGTCTCAGTGTCACAGAGTGCAAAATTGGAAAGAGTTGTGTAGCACCACACCGCTGCATAGAATTCCCTCTGTACAGATATATGTTGATATGTACCTACTACTTTACACCAAAGAACTGGTGCTTGTAAACTGTGGTGTTGGAGAAGACTCTTGACTGCAAGGAGATCAAACCAGTCAATCCTGAAGGAGATCAACCTGAATATTCATTGGAAGGACTGATGCTGAAGTTGAAACTCTGACACTTTGGCCACTTGATTCGAAGAACTGACTCATGGAAAAGACCCTGATGCTGGGAAAGATTGAAGGCAGGAGGAGAAGGAGATGACAGAGGATGAGATGGTTAGATAGCATCACTAACTCAACATGAATTTTAGCAAACTCAGGGAGATAGTGATGAACAGGGTAGCCTATTGTGTGGCAATGCATGGGGTAATAAAGAATCGGACAGGACTTAGCAACTGAACAACAATGTACAGCTCCAACTAACACAACATTGTAAAGACAATTATACTCCAATAAAAAAATGTTGCTAGTACTTAAAAAAAGAGTATGTGCTGTGCTTAGTCACTCAGTCATGTCCAACTGTCTGTGACTCAATGGACTGTAGCCCACCAGGCTCCTCTGTCCATGGAGATTCCTCAGGCAGGAATACTGGAGTGGGTTGTCATGCCCTCCCCCAGGGGATTTTCCCAACCCAGGGATTGAACTCAGGTCTCTCACATTGCAGGCGAATTCTTTACTGTCTGAGCTACGAGGGAAGCCCAAGAATACTAGAGTGGTTAGCTTGTTTCTTCTCCAGGGGATTTTCCCAGCCCAGGAATCGAACCGGGGTCTCCTACATTGTAGGCAGATTCTTTACCAGTTGAGCCACCAGGGAAGCCCAAAAAAGAGTATAGATAATGGCAAAATGCAGAATACTTAGGAAATGATGTTTCCAGTATTTGTTACCTCTGCTTTAAATAAAATTCATTTGATTATGACTACTTACTAACAGATTTACAAAATTCTTAAAAGTATAGCAATCGGCTTTTGTGAGCCAGGATGAGCTGGTTCCAGTTATTACTGCCTGGGAGTTTGTGCAAGACACAAAATCTCAGGCCCCACTCCAGACCTACTAAATTAGAATAAGATTTCTAACACTTTTAACAATGTCCTCAGGTAATTTGTATACATGTTTGAGAAAGGTGACCTTAGAGGTAACCACTATTTTCTGATTTTGTTTATATCTTTTAGAAATTTTCACAACATAGATGCATATATTTTAAAAATATCTTATTATTCTTATTGCTATATTATTTATTTTTACTTTTTGGCTGTGCCAAGAGTCATGTGAGATCTTAGTTCCCTGACCAGGGATTGAACTCACACCCCCTGTCTTGGAAGCTTGGAGTCTTAACCACTGGACCAACAGAAAGTCCTGGATGCATATATTTTTTAAATGATGTTTTTCTGGCTTTCTCTTTGAACAATTTAAAAAAGATTCTATTTATAAGAGCGGTTTTAGGTCCACAACAAAATCAAGCAGAAGGTATGGAATTTTTCTGTATACCTCCTGTCCCCACACATGTATGACCTCCCCCAATATCAGCATCCCCAGCAGAAGGTACTTTTATTACAACTAATGAATATACATAAACACTCCAGTATCACCCAGAATCCACAATTTACATTAAGGTTCACTTGATGTTGTACATTCTATGGGTGTCAACAATGTGGAGTCTTAACCACAGGCCTGCCAGGAAAGTCCCTAGATTTTCAAAATATTGATCTTATATTTGGTTACCTTGCCAATATTTCTATTAATTTTTAGTATTTTGTAGATACTTTTGGGATGATTATGTCATATGTTATTAATAATGGTTTATTCTGATCTTTTTGACTCTGTTTTTCTTCCTTTTAAAAATTATTTATTTATTTGGCTGCACTGATATTGGTTGCAGCAGTATCTAGGTCCCTAATCAGGGATTGAGCCCAGTCCCCCTGCACTGGGAATGTGGAGTCTTACCCACTGGGCCACTGGGCAAGTCCCTATTTTTAATGTCTTGTTGCATTTCCTGGGATTTCCAATGTGGTTTAAACAGAAGTGGTAGGATTGGGCATCATTGTCTTGTCTTTCATCTGAAGAGGACTGATGTCACATCCTTTGGGGTTTAAAAAAATTGAAATATAGATGATCTACAATGCTCCATTAGTTTCAGGTGTACAGCATAGTGATTCGATTTTTTAAAGATTATATTCTGCTTAAAGTTATCATAGAATATTGATCATATTTCCTGCACTCTGTATTAGATCTTCCTATTTTGCTTATTTTATGCCTAGTAGTTCGTGCCTCTTAATATCCCTCTCCATCTTACCCTTTCCCCCATTCTTCTCCCAACTCCTTATCACTGGCTTCTTGTGTCTGTGTGTCTCTTTCTGTTTTGTTAATTTGTTTCATTTTTTAGATTCAGAGTATAAGTGAAAACAGGCAGTGTCTCTTTCTGACTTACTTCAATAAGCATAATACCCTTTAGGTCCATCCACCTTGTTGCAAATGGTAACCCATAGGTTTTTATTACTTAATCTTAGTTATATTAAGGTATTTTCTTCTATTCCTGGTTTGCTAAGAGTTTTTATGAATCAGTAAATTTGTCAGGTGAGATGCTCAGAATTTTATCTTTTAATTTGTTAATGTGGCATGTGATAATGGTAGATTTTCTAATGTTAAACCATTCAAATTTTCAGGATAAATAAAACTTGATCATGGTATATTATCTTTTTTAACATATGGTTGTATTCAGTTGCTAATATTTTGTTTAGGACTTTTTACTTGTTACTCTATAAGCATTTAGGCTTTAATCAGAGGCCTTTAAATTGGAAAATATTGCCTTGTTACAGCTACATTAAGAATGACTAATATGATTGTGAAATGAGATGTTAATAGCCTATAATATGAAAATTTTTGTGGCATGTGATAATGGTAGATTTTCTAATGTTAAACCATTCAAATTTTCAGGATAAATAAAACTTGATCATGGTATATTATCTTTTTTAACATATGGTTGTATTCAGTTGCTAATATTTTGTTTAGGACTTTTTACTTGTTACTCTATAAGCATTTAGGCTTTAATCAGAGGCCTTTAAATTGGAAAATATTGCCTTGTTACAGCTACATTAAGATATGACTAATATGATTGTGAAATGAGATGTTAATAGCCTATAATATGAAAATTTAAAGAAATAGCTCATTGTAAATGTCCGGTAGAAAAGAAACAAAATTGTGAGCTGCTTACTTTGCTGGAGAAGGAAATGGCAACCCACTCCAGTGTTCTTGCCTGGAGAATCCCAGGGATGGGGGAGCCTGGTGGGCTGCTGTCTATGGGGTCTCACAGAGTCGGGCACGACTGAAGAGACTTAGCAGCAGCAGCAGCAGTACTTTGCTTAATAGTGTTTGGGTTTTTACTAGTTTACAAAATGATTATACCAATATATTTAACACATATAAAACGGCTATACATATGTAATTAACATATAATTTTGGGGCTTCCCAGCTAGTGCATTGGTAAAGAATCTGCCTGCCAATGCAGGAGATATAGGTTTGATTCCTGGGTTGGGAAGATCCTCTGGAGTAGGAAATGGCAACCCACTCCAGTATTCTTGACTGGGAAATCCCATGGACAGAGGAGCCTGGTGGGCTACAGTCCATGGGGTTGCAGAGTTGGATATGACCGAGCACACACACATATACAGGTGTGTTCATTATTAAGTCTGGCAGGGATTTTTTTCTTATATTGTTCAGGTCTGGTTTTGGGATCAAGGTTATATTAGATTCATTGTCTCAATTAGGGATAATGTTCTTTGTGCAAGAGTCTGCTGCTGAGTCTCTAATACTTACTCTGGACTTCTTTCTTTAACAACAGAACTCCAGGTTTTAGCTGGACACACAGTTAAAGATGATATTTTCCAGCCTGTCTCACACTCTTCCACGTGATTAAATTTTGGTGAGCATCCGCTCATCAGCACCACAGTAAGTCGACTCTTTGTGAACCCAAATCCTGAAATTTATGATTCCTACTTTGATAAATAGGTCCCCCAGGGCTTTTATTTCTAATCATGACTAGTTTCATTAAAACTAAAAACATGATCTAGTATATAGACTTCACATATATTTATATTTATACATCCATGTAGAATTAAAAAAAATATATTCATTGCTCCTTGATCTATACTTGCAGCTTCTCTAGACACCTTAAGTAGAAAGAATGTTAGTTGTTGAAGTTATTAAACCAGCCACTTTGCATGAAAGAATGTCACTTATGAATCATTTTCAGTTTTTAAAAAGATCTTTAAAAAGATTTTCTTCAGTTGTAAGAAAGCTGGCTCCTAAACATATAAACCAACACAATTTTCACATTGAACTGAAAATAATCCAAAATTTACATGCATTACAACCAGGACCATGGAAAGAAGCTAACCAAATGTGTAGAAATCCTTTTCAGCTTCTACAAAGAATTATGACCTCTTGTTTTCCTTGAAACTCAACTCTCTTGTTGTGTCTGATTTTTTCCACTTTTGATAGAGAAGTAGCTAATAAAGAAAATTTTCTGTACTCTTAAAAAAAATGATAAAGTAAGTGGAATGATAAATGGCAACTGATAACAGACCTCATTGTTGAAGACAATAAAGCAGGTGAAAGGGACTGGCAACTTCTAGAGGACATGCCCATCCAGAAAGGGAAGCCCCTCATCCCCTGTTGATTGTCCATGAGAACATGGTCCAGTCTTCTGCTGATCTTTTAAGTGAACTGTAAGTCCACATTTTAATGTAAGAGATCCTGAGATGTTAATATTGGCTCAAAATTTAAAAACAGACAAACACACACACACGTACACAGTTACACACACACACACACACACACACACACACACACATCTGACTATTTATGAAAAAGAGAGAGCCAGAGAAGTTCTGAAACTTTCTCAAGGTGGAGGATTAAGTAGGTGCAGACTCTGACCTCCCAGAGTCTGAAACTTCGTCAATTTCTGAGACTCTCTGAGAAAGTACATGCAGCTATTAATTCCAGTCAAAGGCACGACACGATTATATCCTACTGCTTGCAGGCTGCAAAGGGCAGCGTCCCAAATGTCCTGAGGCTTTCTCTTCCAGCAAGAAGCTCCATCTTTGGCGAATGACTTCAGGGAGGGTGGCGGCAGCTTGCTCATGGCCCATGATTTGGAATATGTTTACGTTTTTCATGCAAATTATAGCAGGTAAAATTCAGTCACATTTTTTAGAAAGAGGGAGGCTGGAAATTTAGGAGAAAAGAATTTGTCCTTGAGCATTTTTGGAAAAAGAAAGAGAGATGTGTTTTTTCTTAAATCAACAAACATTTTATAATGCGGGCGAGGCCATTTCAAATAGAGAATGGTTGTGTTTCAGGAAGCCCTAAAGATAAGGGGAAAGTTCCCGTGGTTTCCAAATGAGTGAGTAAAACCTTCCCATGAGAGGATGTCACTGGCCCAGGGGCATTTTCTGTGTTTCAAAGCCGACATCTGGAAATGGGGAGTAACTGAATTAAAGGCCGGGTTGCTCGGTCCAGCCAAACCGTGTCATCCCAAAGGTTTTCCCCCCAAGGAAGTTAAGCTCAAAGGCGTCCAGCCTGTGTTTCGTGGTATAAAGCAGGGAGAATGTAGCCGGAGATTCAGGGATGCATGGGCACTTTCAGGATGCCCCCTGGGAGAGTGTTAGAGAAGGAAGGTCTTCCAGCTTCGTGACCTGGAGTCTCCGCCTTGGATTTGAGGGCAGGGCCCTAGGAAGGCTCAGCTTGGACTGGATACAGGGGTGCAGTGCTGACGGAGGGCAGAGAACACGGGACCAAGACACAACAGCAAGGGGTGAGCACGGGCTTTTCCCCATCCTCCCTGTGTAGCTTCCCAAATCACTTTCCAGAGCACGCACTTCTTCCCCTGCAGGTTGGGGCTCTGCCGGCTCTTGCTAACACCTGGTGGTGGTGAAAGTGCCCTGAAAACAGAAAGGATTCACATCACATCTGGACCCTTCTGACCACTGCAGCCTGTGCTGCCTGCACCCCCATGTTCTGTGTTCCAGCCACGCAAACCATCTTTTGGGTTCTTCTTAGGTAGCTTCCTCCGGCCACTGGGCCTTTACACATGTTGATTCCAAGACGTGAAGTGCGTCTCCCATCTTTTTCTTGATTTTAATGTATTTATTCTAGAACTGAGCTCAGTTGGCACCCCTTCCCCCAGCAATTTAGGTTGGAATCCTCTGTTGCAGGTATATATCCATAGTCCTACTATCTTATCACCGTTCGTAGCTATATGATTTGTTGAAATCTATGTCATTCTTGTCACTAGACTGTAAGCTACTTGAGAGCAGAGGAAGATGGGGTTTTGCTCATCTTTGCATCCCCAGACCCAGCCCAGATATCTGATACATATTAGAACTGCAGAGTGGTTCCAGGAGTGTAGGCAGTGGGAGTTCTGGATTTGGGTATCTGGGTTTGTTGTTTTGCTCAGTCGCTCAGGCATGTCTGACATTTTGCGACCCCGTGGACTGCAGTGCACCAGGCTTCCCTGTCCTTTATCATCTCCTGGAGTTTGCTCAAACTCATGTCCATTGAGTCGGTGATGCCATCCAACCATCTCATCCTCTGTTGCCCCTTTCTCCTCCTGCCCTCAGTCTCTCCCAGCATCAGGGTCTTTTCTAGTGAGTTGGCTTTTCACATCAGATGGCCTAAGGATTGGAGTTTCAGCTTCAGCTTCAGTCCTTCCAAAGAACATTCAAGGTTGATTTCCTTTAGGATTCACTGGTTTGATCTCCTTGCTGTCCAAGGGACTCTCAAGATTCTTCTCCAGCACTACAATTTGAAAGCATTATTTCTTCAGTGCTCAGCATTCTTTATGGTCCAACTGTCACATCTGTATGTGACTACTGGGAAAAACCATAGCTTTTACTATATGGGCCTTTGTTGGCAAAGTAATATCTCTGCTTTTTAATATACTGTGTAGGTTTGTCAAAGCTTTCCTTCCAAGGAGCAAACATCTTTTAATTTCATGGCTGCAATCACCATCCACAATGATTTTGGAGCCCAAGAATATAAAATCTGTCACTATTTCCATGACATGAATTGATGGGACTGGATGCCATGATCTTAGTTTTTTGAATGTTGAGTTTTAAGCTGGTTTTTTCACTCTCCTCTTTCACCCTCTTCGCTTTCTGCCATAAAAGTGGTATCATCTGCATATCTGAGGTTGTTAATATTTCCCCCAGAAGTCTTCATTCCAGCTTGTAATTCATCTAGCCCATTTTGTTGCAAGACGTACTCTGCATAGAAATTAAATAAGCCGGGTGACAGTATATAGCCTTGATGAACTCCTTTCCCAGTTTTGAACCAGTCTGTTGTTTTATGTCCGGTTTTAACTGCTGCTTCTTGACCTGCATATTGGTCTCTCAGGAGACAGGTAAGGTGGTCTAGTATTCCCATCTGTTTAAGAATTTTCCACAGTTTGTTGTGATCCACACAGTCAAAGGCTTTAGCTGGTCCCTGGGTTAGGATCTTCAGAGTGAGGGTCAGACAGTGTCACCTCCAAATAAGCTCTGTGTTCACACCTTTTCTTTCCCTCCCATTAAGTCACACTATACCCTATCATGTGATGTCGCATTGACATCTGTATATATTGCATACATCAAATTATGTCATCTAATTAGTAGTGGTAGGTGGGGGTGTGGGCTTCCTAGGTGATACTAGTGGTAAAGAACCCGCTGGCCAGTGCAGGAGATGCAAAAGGTGTGGGTTCGATCCTTGGGTTGGGAAGATCTCACGGGGGTGCCCTTGTGTGAGAGGCAAGCAGATTTGGTCCAAAGCAGCCAATTGGAGCAGGAACTGGGTTTCAGAACAAGGAGCCTGAAATTAATCAGTGTTCCAGTGTCTGGAACACTGCTTCAGAGACTTGAATTATTAATAAAAATTCTAGGAAGCCCAGTATCTTTTCAGGACTTTTATCCAATTAAGGGAAGATAAGTTCCAAGCATGCTTCCAGGCACCATTATTGTTTTTCGTTTTTCATTTTGAAAACTTTATATTGATATAATATTCATAGAGAATGTACTCAGATTATAAGCACCCAGTTCAATATTTTATTCACAGACGAAGCACTCCCTCTCATCACCAGGACCCAGGTTAAGAAATAGAACATTACCGGAACTCCAAAAGCTCCTCTCATGCACCTTTCTAGCCATTCCCCTCATCACCCCCATCAAGGGAACACTCTTCTGACATCTAACAGCACAGATATGCCATTTTTTGTATTTCGTGCAAATGAGGTATCCAGCAAGTCCTTTCCTGAGTCAACCGTCTTTCACTCAACGCTATATTTGTGAGGCTCACCTCTACTGGTATGTGAGGTTATAGACTGTTCTCACTGCTAAGCCATAACCACCATGTGAGCACACCACAGTGTACTTATCCATCAACTGTGGGTGGATGTTTAGGTACTTTCCAGCTTGGGACTACTACAAACAGAGGCATTGCTAGGTTGGGTTCACTGTAAAGGGGTCTACAAAGTAAATCCAACTTATTTGGTAAAACTGTCCTCTTTTAGGATTTTTCTTTCTATTCCCCCCACTTCCCACCCTATCTCTTCTTCAGAAAGCAAGAATCTGAGTGGATTAAGAAAGCATCTCTCCTTTTCCTTGGAATTCACAGTTCATTCTTCTTCCTTCTTCTCAGATCTGCAACTTCACCTGTAAATTAAATCCGCAGTAACTTTCTGTGCTTATTCTCCCCTCTCCCTGTTTTTCCTAGCATTAAAAATGTGAAATGAAGTGATGTGAAAGTCTCTCAGTTGTGTTCGACTCTCTGTGACCCCATGGACTATAGACCACCAGACTCCTCTGTCCATGGAATTCTCCAGGCAAGACTACTGAAGTGGGTTACCATTCCCTCTTTCAGGGGTTTTTCCCCACCCAGGGATCTAACCCTAGTCTCCTGCATTTCAGGAGGATTCTTTACCATCTGAACCACCAGGGAAGCCCCTAAAAGTGTAAATACCCCTTTTAAAGACGTTACATCCTATTGTAAACACATTGCCCAAAAAAAGTGGAAGCGTAAGAAAGCGACAGCCTCCTGCCATCTAGAGATAACAGCGCAAAAGATGTTAGTTGCTTTCTCTCCAATGTTTTCTTCTACATCTATTTCATGTAGTTGAGATTGTCTCCTTTCATTTAAGATTATACTACAAGTTTTTCCCTGTGTCATTTGTAACTGCTCTTCACCCCTGTTTCTCCAGGCTACGTGATAATCCATCCCGTGTGTTTGCCAAAAGTCTTTGACTCATCTCCGAAACTGGGATGTTGTGGGTGCTTGTGCTTTCATTGGATGATCAGAAACAATGCTGCAGCGATTATCTAGGGGGCAGATCTCTGTCCTCATTGTAGACGATTTCCTTAAGCTGGTTCCTAGAAATGGAATTTACTGGACCAAGAGTATCAACACTTTAAAGAAGTCAGTACCTCACATATTGTCAGTCTGCTATCTTTATGGTATTGAAAGGTGCTGTTTTTTTTAACTGATTTTTGGCTGCTCTGGGTCTTCACCACTGTGCAGGGCTTCCTCTAGCTGTGCAGGGCGAGGGCTACTCTCTAGTTGTGGTATACTGGCTTCTCATTGTTGTGGTTTCTCTTGTGGAGCACGGGCCCTAGGGCACACGAGCGTCAGCAGCTGTGGCACACAGGCTTAGGTGCCCACGACGTGGAATCTTCCAGGACCAGGGGTCAAACTTGTGTCGCCTGCCTTGGCAGATGGCTTCTTAATCACTGGACACCAGGGGCGTCTGGAGAAAGACTTTGAAGTCAGTGTATGTGTTTTGAAGCTATTTTACAAGATGCATGCATACAAATTTAGAATCTGTAGTTTTCTGTCTGTGAAATCAGAACCCCTGCTCCTAGGATAGTGGGTCAAACATCCTATTGAGCTACTAGGACTAAAAACGCCACAAGACAGAGTGGCCTGAGCCCTCTCTAACGCTGTGGCTATAATAATGTGGTGTCATAGTTACTGAGAATGTGAGACGAGGAGCCTGACGCTGTGCGTGCTTTTGATAGTGGGCATTCCATTACTCTGATGGCAGTCACGAAGGCAGGAAGTGAGCACACCGCTTCGCCCACAGAAGTCCCTGGAGGAGAGGAAGTGGAGGAGGATGGCTTCGCTCTCGTAGAGGCATTAGCTGTGTACTTGGGGGCTGGTAGCCTGGCTTGAGAAATTTGGCTTGTGTATTTGGTGTAAACTTACAAGAAAGCTCTCTTTCCCGTGGAGTTGACATAGGAGAAGAGATGCTACAATGATGTTGGAAAAGACAAAGATGAGCCCTGCTGGGAAATCTTGAAGTTCTCTTGCGTTTGTGCTAGCTTCACCCTGGAGAACTTACACTCCCCAGGCAGGCGGAGGTCAACTCATCCATCCCCCTGTCTCAGGGCAGCACTGCCCCAAGTACCTCCAACAGTCACACCTTTCCATGTGTGCATCTTCTCTGGTTGTTCATCTTCCCAGCTTAGTTCTTCAGGCTTTTATGCCTAGGCCCTCAAGGATCCCTCTTCCTTGAGCTCATA
Organism: Madoqua kirkii; assembly: GCA_006408675.1. Taxonomy (NCBI): domain Eukaryota; kingdom Metazoa; phylum Chordata; class Mammalia; order Artiodactyla; family Bovidae; genus Madoqua; species Madoqua kirkii. The sequence continues at coordinate 25,265 of SJYC01117673.1, forward strand.
ACACATCCTCTTTTCTGGACACCAATTTAACAATGCTGCCTGGAATTGCCTCCCACGAGAGCAGAGTGCTCTGTCTGTGTGAGTTTTCCTATCATTGCTCAAACAAATTGCCACCAGCTTAGCGGTTTAACACAATAGAAGTTTGTTATCTTACAGTTCTGGTTAGAAGTCTGAAAGGGGGGGATTTCCCTGATGGTCTAGTAGCTAAGATTCTGCACTCCCAATTCAGGGAGCCCGGGTTCGATTCCTAGTCAGGGAACTAGAGCCTGTATGCTGCAACTAGGAGTTCGAATCTTCAACTAAAATCCCTCATGCTTCAACCAAGATCCAGTGTAACCAAATAAATAAATATTTTTAGAAAGAAGGCTGAAATGAGTCCAGGTCAGGGTGGGCAGAATCATGTCGCTTCTGCAGGTTCCAGAGGAGCAAGTGTCACCTGCCTTTTCTGGCTTCTCCAGGCTGCCTCATTCCTTGGCTGCTCATCCCTCGGACCTCTGCTTCTGCAAACACCTTCCTTGACTCTAATCCTCCTACCTTTCATGTAAGGACGCTTGTGATTCGATTGGGTTTCCTGGACAATCCAGAATAACCTCCCATCTCAGTATCTTTATTTTATTTTGTATTTATTTATTTGGTGTTTCGAGTCTTAATGCGGGCATGCAGGATCTTTAGTTGCTGTATGTGGGATCTACTTGCCCAGCCAGGGATCCAACCCAGGGCCCCTGCATTAGGATCCTGGAGTCTTTGCCACTGGACCACCAGGAAGTGCCTCAATATCTTTAATGAATCACATTTGCAGAGTCCCCCTTTTGCCTTGTAGGGTGACTTCCACAGGTTTTGGGGACTAGAATGAGGACATCTTTGTGTATTTATATGGGTGGCTGTACCTGTCCTCTCTCAAGCCCATGGCCCTCTTCAGATCCTCACTGTACCTGTTCTGGAAGAGTCTGTCAGCCTCCTGACCAATCTCCCCTAGCCATCCAGCCTCTCTGCAGTCCCCATCTACCACAGCCAGAGTGTCTGGCCCAGAGCCTAAAGGATGCACACGGACCCTTAAAACCCTGACCCAAGGTCCTTGACAAACTGTCTTACTGCCTTTTCTGATCTTCTCTCCTGTTCGTTTCCTTTACATGCATTAACTATCAGCCTTTTGGCATTTTGTTTATTTTAACACACCCACAACTTTCCTGTTTCTGTGCTTTAACTTCTTTCTTTGCATCTGAAAGGCCCTCTGACCTCATTTTTATCTTTAACAATCCTATTTAGCTTCATCATCAAAAGCTTTAAAATGTGGATGACTGTTGACCCAGAAATTCCAGGGGCAGGAATTTCATACTATGGAAATAACCCCACGGGCTTTGCATAGACACAGCTTCAAAGATAAACATTGTAGCACTGCTTAAAAAGAATTTTTTTTGATGGAGTATAGTTGACTTACACTGATGTGTTAGTTTCAGGTGTATAGCAAAATGATTCAGTTACATATATATGTGAGTGTATGCATAAATATATATATAAAAGAATATATGTGTGTATTCTTTTTAAGATTCTTTTCCATTACTGGTTATTATAAGATCTTGAATGCAGCAGCATTGTGAATAAAAAGAAAAAAGTAGAACCAACCTAAACATACATGCAATGATATGTAAATAGAGCTGGTTGAATTTGTGGAATATCATATAAAGTGAGATATGTAGTGAACAAAAGCCAAAAACCCCAAAATATTAATGCATTGAAAAACGCTTTTGATATATTCAAAAGCCAAAATGGTAGACTACAAAATCCCCTGTATAAGAAAATTTTATTTAAAAATTATATTGCATATATATTAAGAAGATAAGAAAGCAGCATTATAAACTGTTGATGGTCTATATTCTACATGCCACAATTAAAACCTGATGTAGCCAAATAAATAGATAAATATTTAATAAAAAATAATCCTGGAGGAAGGTGAGGGCTCTGTCCCTTGACCCTCTCGCCCCCCATTGTCAGTATTTAAGAAGATGTTACAGAGTAGCATCTATGAGTGGGGCTCAGTCTCCTCAGTGTGAGGCTGCCCTGGGCGAGGGGGGAGCTCAACACAGCACTGGGCAGGGGGGCTGAGGCTCAGCTATTTGAAGTGTCACTTTTGCCAAGGGTCCTCCCTTCATGCCCGGAAGCGGGGTGTCATCTGGGAAGCCAGGCTGTTTCCAAACTTCCATTCCTGTTTTTATGGAACTGCTGGTTTGATTAGGGAGACAAGGCAACAGAACACCATATGTTTGTTGTTGTCCAGTCACTCTGTTGTGTCTGACTCTTTGCAACCCCACGGACTGCAGCATGCCAGGCTTTCCTGTCCTTCGTCTCCTGGAGCTTGCTCTAACTCATGTCCATGGAGTCAGTGACGCCATCCAACCATCTTGGACTCTGTCGTCCACTTCTCCTCCTGCCCTCAGTCTTTTCCAGCACCAGGGTCTTTTCTTAATGAGTTAGCTCTTCACATCAGATAGCCAAAGTATTGGAGCTTCAGCTTCATCAGCAGTCCTTACAATGGATATTTAGGATTGATTTCCTTTAGGATTGACTGATTAGATCTCCTACAGTCCAAGGGACTCTCAAGGGTTTTCTCCAACACCGCAGTTGAAAAGCATCAGTTCTTTGGCATTCAGTCTTCTGTATGGCCCAGCTCTCACACACACGCGTGACTACTGGAAAAACCATAGCTTTGACCATAGGGACCTTTGTTGGCAAAGGAATGTCTCTGCTATGTTTATAGGAAAACACAAAAATTGCCAACTGATAGTGTGGTTCTCACTATGAACAAAGCCAGTGGAGGTGATGGAATTTCAGTTGAGCTGTTTCAAATCTTAAGAGATGATGCTGTGAAAGTGCTACACTCAATATGCCAGCAAATTTGGAAAACTCAGCAGTGGCCACAGGACTGGAAAAGGTCAGTTTTCATTTCAATCCCAAAAAAAGGCAATGACAAAGAATGCGCAAACTACTGCACAATTGTATTCATTTCACATGGTAGTAAAGTAATGCTTAAAATTCTCCAAGCCAAGCTTCAGCAATAAGTGAACCATGAACTTCAAGATGTTCAAGCTGGTTTTGGAAAAGACAGAGGAACCAGAGATCAAATTGCCAACATCCTCTGGATCATTGAAAATGCAAGAGAGTTTCAGAAAAACATCTATTTCAGCTTTATTGACTATGCCAAAGCCTTTGACTGTGTGGATCACAATAAACTGTAGAAAATTCTTCAAGAGATGGAAATACCAGACCACCTGACCTGCCTCTTGAGAAACCTGTATGCAGGTCGGGAAGCAACAGAACTGGATATGGAACAACAGACTGGTTCCGAATTGGGAAAGGAGTATATTGTCAAGTATACAGGAGTATACAGTCAAGGCTGTATATTGTCACTATACTTATTTAACTTACATGCAGAGCACATGATGAGAAACGCTGGGCTAGAGGAAGCATAAGCTGGAATCAAGATTGCCAGGAGAAGTATCAATAACCTCAGATATGCAGATGACACCACCCTTATGGCAGAAAGTGAACAAGAACTAAAGAGCCTCTTGATGAAAGTGAAAGAGGAGAGTGAAAAAGTTGGCCTAAAGCTCAACATTCAGAAAACTAAGGTCATGGCATCTGGTCCCCTCACTTCATGGCAAATAGATGGAGAAACAGTGAAAACAGTGGCAGACTTATTTTTGGTGACTGCAGATGGTGACTGCTGCCATGAAATTAAAAGACGCTTACTCCTTGGAAGGAAAGTTATGGCCAACCTAGACAGCATATTAAAAAGCAAAGACATTACTTTGCCAACAAATGTCCGTCTAGTCAAGGCTATGGTTTTTCCGGTGGTCATGAATGGATGCGAGAGTTGAACTATAAAGAAAGCTAAGCGCTGAAGAATTGATGCTTTTGAACTGTGGTGTTGGAGAAGACTCTTGTGAGTCCCTTGGACTGCACGGAGATCCAACCAGTCCATCCTAAAGGAGATCAGTCCTGGGTATTCATTGGTATGACTGATGTTGAAGCTGAAACTCCAATACTTTGACCACCTGATGTGAAGAGCTGACTCATTTGAAAAGACCCTGACGCTGGGAAAGATTGAGGGCAGGAAGAGACAGGGATGACAGAGGATGAGATGGTTAGATGGCATCATCGACTCGATGAACATGGGTTTGGGTGGACTCTGGGAGTTGGTGATGGACAGGGAGGCCTGGCGTGCTGTGGTTCATAGGATCTGAAAGAGTTGGACATGGCTGAGCGACTGAACTGAACTGAATCTTGTGGGTCCTTGTCAAGTGAGTGTTGAGAGGGCAGGGGAAGGAGAGGTTGCCATGGGTGGGGGCAGAAAAGATGTGCTTTGAGTTGGTGGAGCCTCCATCATGTCAATGCAGTTAGGCCCCAGATGTCAATGTGACCTAAACACTCAGGTAGCTCAGGGCTGCTATGGGCGACCATCTACAGCTTTCATGTCAAATAGCATTCTTTTATTCATTTTATCTGACTATATTTTGTAGGCCACCTTGAGGCATGCAGGATATCTTATTCCCTGACCAGGAATTGAACCTATGACTCCCTGCAGTGGAAGTGTTAACTGCACCATTGCATTTAATATGTAAAAGGTTTATTGAAACCACAGGATTTAAGCTGTCAAATGTGAAACTTGATGGCTTGGCCTCTGGCTTGGGAGTTTCCTGAAGAAAGTGGCCTTTGTGGTGACAGTAGGAGTCAAGTTGATCACCTTGCAGCCCTGAGCCCTCTGCCCACAGCACCTCCGCTGTGGCTAGTGGTTGACACAGCTCTCTTCTTATTGATGATGGCTCAGCAGGTAAAGAATTTGCCTGCAGTGCAAGAGACACAGGAGATGTGGGTTCTATCCCTGGGTTGGGAATATCCCCTGGAGAAAGAAATAGAAACCCATTTAAGTATTCTTGCCCAGGAAATCACATGGACAGAGGAATCTGTTGGGCCACAGTCCTTGGGGTCACAAAGAGTCGGACATGACTGATCACGTGGCACCAGAGAGCCTTCTTATCAGATGGGGAGTCCCAGCTGTATTTATCTACGTTCCTTTGTTTTTAGGGGAAATATTAGTGTCTCAGTGGTAAAGATTCCATTTGCCAATTCAGGAGGCTCGGATTTGATCCCTGGGTCAGGAAGATCCCCTGGAGGAGAAAATGGCAACCTGCCCTAGTATTCTTGCGTGGGAAATCCCATGAACTGAGAAGCCTGGTTACCATTCATGGGGTTGCAAAGAGTCAGACACGACTTAGCAACTAAACAACAACAAAAAGTGTTACTATTCAGTCAGGAGTGTTACACCCTGAAAAAATAGAAATTGCAGTGTCATTTAGAAATAGTCCAGAGAGTCATACCAGTTATGGCTGCCGAATGACAAATGGGTGTGTGACTGGGTCTAATGTCACTGTCCTCTGGCAGAGCAACCTCATGACTTTCCCTTTGCAATGTCTCCTGACCTAGCGATGAGTGCTTTTTTTTTAACCTCACTGTTGACAAATTGGAGAGCAGCTGATAACTCTCTCAGATTTTGAGCAATCGTTTCCTTGTGATATCAATCCTGGAGATCCTTTTTAAATATTTTATGCTAATTAAACATTGCAGGGAGTTCAACTAGCATTTACATAACACTTATTATGATCCATGCTCAGTGCCACACACTTTCAAAGATACAGGGATGGGTAAGGTGTGGTCTCCTACAAGAAGGAGAGCAAAGAGGAGAGGCAATTTAACGAGGAAAATACGTGGCAAGATTGGTTCCCTTAGAGATATCAGGGTGGTTGAAGGATAGAAAAGTGGTTTCTAGACAGGTCAGTGGGGCATGAAGGAGTGAAGGAAGGAGGAAAGACTTCCAGAATAGTTATATTTGTAGGAGAAAACACACGAACTTTGCATCAGAGAGATATGAGTTCAGAACTGGCTATAGTGGGGTGGTCCTGTGCAAGTTATATAGCCCATTTGAGCCTCAGCATCCTCGTCTCTGGGATGATTGGTTGTTAGGAGGTGTAGTGGGTTGAATGGTGCCCCCTCCTCCAAACATATGTCCACATTCTCACCCCTAGGACCTGTGGATGTGATCTTATTTGGAAAAGGGGTCTTTGTAGATATACTTAAGGAAATCAAGATGAGAGTGCCTTAGACTACCTATGTAGGCTCTTGTGACATGTGTCCTTTTAAGAAACGCCGAGGGGAGACACAGAACAAGGAGGAGAGACTATGTGAAGACGGAGGCAGAGACTGGAGGGATGCAGCCACAAGCCAAGAAAGGTCTGGAGCCCCTGGAAGCTGGAAGAGACAGGAAACTCCTTCTCTGTCTTAGAGCCATTGGAGGGACTTGGCCTTGTTGCCATCTTTTCTTTTTTTTTCCCGGCCACTTTGCAGCATGTGGGATCTTAGATCCCCAACCAGGGTTCAAACCCTCACTCCCTGTATTGGAAGCACTGTGTCCTAACCACTGGACTGCCAGGAAAGTCCCCTGTTGTCATCTTGATTTCAGACTCTTACAGAACATTGAGTGACTATATTTCTGGGGTTTGAAGCCACTCCGTTTGTGATAGTTTGTTTGTTACGAGAGCCCCAGGAAACTATATAGGAGGACTGAGAAAAAGAATGCATGGGAAGCATGCTATTTTTGTTCAGTTGCTAAGTCACGTCCCACTCACCCCGTGGACTGCGGCATGCCAGACTTCCCTGTCCTTCAGTGTCTCCTGGAATTTGCTCAAACTTGTATCCATTGAGTCTGTGATGTTATCTAACCGTCTTATCCTTTGCCGCCCTCCTCTCTTGCCCTCAATCTTTCCCAGCATCAGCGTCTTTACCAGTGATTCGGCTCTTTGGGGGAAGGGTAATTAGCAGAAGGGAGAAGAAGGGGAGAGAGAGGGCCCTCTGGTTACTGGAGTCCTGTGAGTGAGCACAGGAGGTGTCAGGGGAGGGAGACCACTGGGCCATGAGTGGGGTGCACAGTGGGATTGGGTGGTGATGTGCGTGGGGGCCCAGGAGGCAGTTAAGTGTGTTGGCTGTGAGGCTCAGAAGGAGGAAGATCCATAGAAAAAGAAGTGGTGGGGCCCCTGGGCCCACCCTGCTGCCTTACTCCACCTGGCTAACACTGTTTTTGTGTTCTTATTGGAGATAAAGCAGTGGCCTGGGGAGCCAGTCGCTGCCAGACTCAGAGGTCCTGCCAATAGGCCCTGGAAGTTGCTGGACTGCTTGCCTTTATTCACTGATTTTTGGCCAGTTGGTGAGACATATGGGATCTTAGTTCCCTGGCCAAGGATAGAACCCACATTCCCTGTGTTGGAAGCACAGAGCCTTAACCACTGAACTGCTGGGCAAGTCCTTAGGCTACTGGTCTTTAAAGGAGTCATGTGGGCTTGGGAAGGAAGGAGCAGCGAGAGGGATGGACTTAAGACTTGAGGTCAGTGTTTTCTGAGCCCTCCATAATCCTCCTGGATTCTTGGGTCACCTTGATTGTGAAGAAGTTTAGATTTTTATCTGACTTAAAGAAATTAAAGGGATGTGATGCATCTTGCCAATGCAAGTTGTGGATAAGATTTACATTCCACATGACAGATTTGAAGGTGAATGTTTAAAATGTTTGTAATGTTTTTTGACTGTGTGGATCACAATAAACTGGAAAACTCTGAAAGAGATGGGAATACCAGATCATCTGACTTGCCTCTTGAGAAACCTGTATGCAAGTCAGGAAGCAACAGTTAGAACTGGACATGGAACAACAGACTGGTTCCAAATAGGAAAAGGAGTACATCAAGGCTGTATATTGTCACCTTGCTTGTTTAACTTCTAGGCAGAGTACATCATGAGAAACACTGGGCTGGAAGAAGCACAAGCTGGAATGAAGATTGCTGGGAGAAATATCAATAACCTCAGATATGCAGATGACACCACCCTTATGGCAGAAAGTGAAGAGGAACTCAAAAGCCTCTTGATGAAAGTGAAAGAGGAGAGTGAAAAAGTTGGCTTAAAGCTCAACATTCAGAAAACGAAGATCATGGCATCTGGTCCCATTACTTCATGGGAAATAGATGAGGAAACAGTGGAAACAGTGGCTGACTTTATTTTGGGGGGCTCCAAAGTCACTGCAGATGGTGACTGCAGCCATGAAATTAAAAGATGCTTACTCCTTGGAAGGAAAGTTATGACCAACCTAGACAGCATATTAAAAAGCAGAGACATTACTTTGCCAACAAAGATTCATCTAGTCAAGGCTATGGTTTTTCCAGTGGTTATGTACGAATGTGAAGAAAGCTGAGTGCCAAAGAATTGATTCTTTTGAACTGTGGTGTTGGAGAAGACTCTTGAGAGTCCCTTGGACTGCAAGAAGATTCAACCAGTCCATTCTGAAGGAGATCAGCCCTGGGTGTTCATTGGAAGGACTGATTCTGAAGCTGATACTCCAATACTTTGGCTACCTCATGTGAAGAGTTGACTCACTGGAAAAGACTCTAATGCTGGGAGGGATTGGGGGCAGAAGAAGAAAGGGAGAACAGAGGGTGAGATGGCTGGATGGCATCACCAACTCAATGGACATGAGTTTGGGTAAACTCTGGAAGTTGGTGATGGACAGGGAAGCCTGGCGTGCTGCAGTCCATGGGGTCGCAAAGAGTCAGATACGACTGAGCAACTGAACTGAATGTTTTTGGAGGCTACCCAAGATACTGGAGACAGTGTTGCCTCCGAGAAGAGAACTAGGAAGCTGGTAGGGTAACCAACTGTCCCAGTTTGCTGAGAACTGTCCCAGTTTTAGTAATGAAATTCCATGTCCCCAGAGTCCCTCTGTTCAGGGCAAACTGGGACAGTTGGTCACTCACTTGGAAGGAAGGGAGATTTGACTTTTTACTGTGTTTCCGTTCAATCACTGTGTTTTTTGCTGCACTTGGAGGCATGTGGAACCCCCCCTGCCAGGAACTGAACTAATGCCCTTGTAGTGGAAGCATGGAATCTTAACCACCGGACCCCAGGGCAGTCCTCAGACACTTTGTGCTTATACTTTTACTCTGCACCTGTGATAACTAACACTCCTCTGTCCCTGGAACATCAAACAACCCCCTAAACTCTTGTAACATAAAAAGTCACTGTAATAAACAAAGGCAAATGAAGAACTGAGAAAAAAGTTCACATATTAATGTGAGGAAAAAATTATTCTAATTTCTGAAGAGCTTTTACAAATCAATAGGAAAAGATGAACGTCTCTGTTGAAAATGAGCTAAAGACCCTAGCCAGAAATTCATAAAAGAAGAAACACAAATGGGCAGTGTTAGAAAACATCCCCCAATAATTAACAGGATGAATATTCAAAAATAATCTTTTACCAGTTTTTGCCAGTTACATTACCAAGTAATAATAGAATAATTGTCTTAGCTCAGGCTGTTGTAACAAAATATCATAGACTGGATGGCTTAAGCAACAGATTTATTTTGGTGGTCTGGAGGCTGGAAGTCCAAGATCAAGGCGCTGGCAGATCCAGTTCTTGGTGAGAGCCTGCTTGCTGGCTTGTGGATGGCTGCCTTCTCCCTGCGTCCTCACTTGATGGATAGAGAAAACTCAGGTGACTGTTACCCTTTTTATAAGGGCACTAATTCCATCATGGGGGCCCATCCTTACAAGCTCATCTAACCCTAATCAACCTTGAAAGGTCTCATCTCCTTGTACCATTGCATTGGGAGTTAGGGCTTCAACAAAGAATTTTGGGATGATACAAGCATTCAATCCATAACTAATAAAATTCCATGGAAGGGTGAATCGATATAATTCTTGACAGGATGTATATAAGTCTTAACAAGTTTTTTTGACTTTTAACCCAGTAATTTCTTTCACACCTAGGTATTTGTTTTAAGGCAGTCGAACTTGTATGTGAAAATGGGTTGTAAGGATGCTGGTCCCTTTGCTGTTTGTGACAGCAAAGCCAGCATGCCAAGATCACTGGCTCCAGGGCTTTGTCTTGTAAGGGAAAATTTCAACTGTCCCCAAAACTAGAGAGGCTAATGTAAAGATACCCATGTTATAGTCATCTGTTTTTAAAATTTATGTTTATTGAAGTATAGTTTAATTACAATGCTATGTTAATTACTGCCTTACAGCAAAGTGATATATTCTTTCCCATTATGGTTTATCCTAGGATATTGAACATAGTTCATTGTGCTATACAGTAGGACCTTGTTGTTTATTCTGTTTATCAGTTTGCATGTGCTAATCCCAAATTCCCCATCCAACCTCCCGCCTTCCACTCCCTTGGCAACCACAACTCTATTCTGTATATCCCTGATTCTGTTTGTTTCATACATATGTTCATTTACGTCATAGTTTAGACACCATGTGTAAACGTTATAATATGGCATTCATCTCTTTCTGACGTATTCACTCAGTATGATAATCTCTAGTTGCATCCATGTTGCTATAAGTGCCATTATTTTGTTCTTTTCTATGGCTGAGTAGTATTCCATTGTATAGACGTACCACATCTTCCTTATCCATTCATATGTTGATGGAAATTTAGGTTGCATTCATATCTCAGAATGTTCCAGCCATCTTAATGTGTTTTCATACTTGTCCCATATTTTCAAAATCATGAAGCAAATAAAACATACACAGAGAGGTATAGCCCATCATGTGCCCCTGTCTGATCCCATCTTCTGTCTTCCTCCCTAAAGGTGGTCACTACCATGAATTTAGCGCTTTGCCACCATGCATGTTGACTTTTCCTGCAATTAAATATATTTACAGGCAATAATATATTGCTTTGGGGCTTCCCTCGTGGCTCAGATGGTAAAGAATCTGCCTGCAGTGCAAGAGACCTGGGTTTGATCCCTGGGTGGGAATGTCCTTGGAGAAGGGGATGATAACACACTCCAGCATGCATGCCTGGAGAATCCCATGGACAGAGAAGCCTGGGGGGCTACAGTCCATGAGACTGTGAAGAGTCATATACGACCGACTGATTAACACTTTCCCACTGTTTTATTTTCCATGGTCTTTATTTCACTTCACAGAAACGCTGTTGAGCTGCAGAAATGCTCTAACACTTGCTTTTATTTTCTGCTCAGCATTATTTTGGGGATTTATTCTAGTTGGTAGATGTAGCCTTGATTATTTTTGACTGTTGTTTAGTATAAATTTACTACCACTTATTTATTCATACTGTTGAAGTGTATTTAGTTGTTTACACACTTGTGAACTACACTCACTGTTGCAGTGGACATTCTGTGCAAGTTGCTCTGTGGATGTAGGTGAAAGTTTCTCCAGTGGATATGCCTAAGAGTGCGTGAGCTAGGCCATGGGAAGAACATCTTTAATAGCTGTTTTCATATTTTCCTCCAAAGTGATATACCACTTGTCTGAGCAAGAGCAAATAGTTCCAATAGCCCCACATCCTGGCCAATCTGATGGGAAGATAACTATGTGGTTTTATTTGGGTTTCCCTGGTGACCAGTGGGGCTGAGTGATTTTTCATATGTGTACTGGCCAAGGGGTTTTTTTCCTTTTCTGTGAATTGCTTTTCTGTATCTCTTATCTGATGCTACTGGATACTTTGTTCCTACCTTACATTTTTAAAAAATTAAGACATTAATATAATTTAAAAAGTAGAAAGAAAGGGAATTCCCTGACAATACAGTAGTTAGGGCTCAGTGCTCTCACTGTTGGAGCCTGGGTTCAGGTCTTGATAAGTGAACTAAGAGCTCACCAAGCTTCGCAACATGTACCCTGCCCCAAAAGATATAATTGCCGTGTAACATTATTTTGGTTTCTGGTGTATATGATTTGACATTTGCTATATCGTGAAATGATCACTTCTGTCTTGTTAACATGTTAACATCTATCACCACAACTTTTTACCTTGTGATGAGAACTTTTAAGGTCCAGTCTCTTAACAACTTTCAAATATGCAATACAGTATTATTAACAATAGTCTTTCACTATCCTATTTTTTTTGCCTTTTCATACAGTTCATGGGTTTCTCAAGGCAAGAATACTGAGGTGGTTTTCCATTCCCTTCTCCAGTGGACCACATTGTGTCAGAATTCTCCACTATGACCCGCCCATCTTGGGTGGCCCTACATGGAGTGGCTCATAGTTGCACTGAGTTAAACAAGGTAGACACGACTGAGCGACTGAATGGAACTGAACTATAGTCACCGTGTTGTACAGTCCATCTCATGATTTACGTAGCTTATAGCTGGAAGGTTGTGCTTTTTGACTCCCTTCACCCATTTTGCCTGTGTCCTACCCCCTGCTTCTGACAACCACCAATTTCTTCTCAGTTTCTATGAGCTTAGTTTCTTGTTGTGCTGTTTGTGTTTTAGATTTCACATATCAGTCACTCTTTGTGACTCCATGAACTGCAGCACGCCTGGCTTCCCTGTCCATCACCAGCTCCCGGAGTTTACCCAAATTCATGTCCATTGAGTCGGTGATGCCATCTAACCATCTCATCCTCTGTCATCCCCTTCTCCTACCATGAATCTTTCCCAACATCAGGGTCTTTTCAAATGAGTCAGCACTTTGCATCAGGTAGCCAAAATATTGAGTTTCAGCTTCAACATCAGTCCTTCCAATGAATATCCAGGACTGATCTCCTTTAGGATGGACTGGTTGGATCTCGTTGCAGTCCAAGGGACTCTCAAGAGTCTTCTCCAACACCACAGTTCAAAAGCATCAATTCTTCAGTGCTCAGCTTTCTTCACAGTCCAAATCTAGTATCCATACTTGACCACTGGAAAAACCATGCTGCTGCTGCTGCTGCTAAGTTGCTTCAGCTGTGTCTGACTCTGTGTGACCCCATAGATGGCAGCCCACCATGCTCCCCCGTCCCTTTGATTCTCCAGGCAAGAACACTGGAGTGGGTTGCCATTTCCTTCTCCAATAGCCTTGACCACACAGACCTTTGTTGGCAAAGTAATATCTCTGCTTCTCAATATACTATCTAGGTTTGTCATAACTTTCCTTCCAAGGAGTAAGCGTCTTTTAATTTCATGGCTGCAGTCACCATCTGCAGTGATTTTGGAGCCCCCCAAAATAAAGTCAGACATTGTTTCCACTGTTTCCACTGTTTCCCCATCTGTTTGCCATGAAGTGATGGGACCAGATGCCATGATCTTAGTTTTCTGAATGTTGAGCTTTAAGCCAACTTTTTCACTCTCCTCTTTCACTTTCATCAAGAGGCTCTTTAGTTCTTCGCTTTCTGCCATAAGGGTGGTGTCATCTGCATATCTGAGGTTATTGATATTTCTCCTGGCAATCTTGATTCCAGCTTGTGCTTCTTCCAGCCCAGCATTTCTCATGCTGTACTCTGCATATAAGTTAAACAAGCAAGGTGACAAGATACAGCCTTGATGTACTCCTTTTCCTATTTGGAACCAGTCTGTTGTTCCATGTCCAGTTCTAACTCCTGTTTCCTGACCTGCATATTGGTTTCTCAAGAGGCAGGTCAGGTGGTCTGATATTCTCATCTCTTGAAGAATTTTCCACAGTTTATTGTGATCCACACAGTGAAAGGCTTTGGCATAGTCAATAAAGCTGAAATAGATGTTTTTCTGGAACTCTTTTTTGATGATCCTGTGAATGTTGACAATTTGATCTCTGGTTCCTCTGCCTTTTCTAAAACCAGCTTGAACATCTGAAAGTTCACGGTTCACATACTGTTGAAGCCTGGCTTGGAGAATTTTAAGCATTTCTTTACTAGCATGTGAGATGAGTGCAATTGTGCGTAGTTTGAGCATTCTTTCGCATTGCCTTTCTTTGGAATTGGAATGAAAACTGACCTTTTCCAGTCCTGTGGCCACTACTGAGTTTACCAAATTTGCTGACGTATTGAGTGCAGCACTTTCAGAACATCATCTTTCAGGATTTGAAATGGCACAACTAGAATTCCATCATCTCCACTGGCTTTGTTCATAGTGATACTTTCTAAGGCCCACTTGACTTCACATTCCAGGATGTCTGGCTCTAGGTGAGTAATCACACCATTGTGATTTCACATATAGGTGAGATCATTTGGTATCTGTCTTTCTCTGATTTTTTAGCATAATGCCCACAAGCTTCATTCATGTTGTTGCAAATGGCAAGACTGCCTTCTTTTTATGGCTGAATAATATAACAGTTAGAACTGGACATGGAACAGCAGACTGGTTCCAAATAGGAAAAGGAGTATGTCAAGGCCTGCCACCCTGCTTATTTAACTTCTATGCAGAGTACGTCATGAGAAGCGCTGGACTGGAAGAAACACAAGCTGGAATCAAGATTGCCGGGAGAAATATCAATAACCTCTGATATGCAGATGACACCACCTTTAAGGCAGAAGGTGAAGAAGAACTAAAGAGCCTCTTGATGAAAGTGAAAGAGGAGAGTGAAAAAGCTGGCTTAAAGTTCAACGTTCAGAAAACTAAGATCATGGCATCTGGTTCTATCACTTCATGGGCAATAGATGGGGAAGCAGTGGCTGACTTTATTTTAGGAGGCTCTAAAATCACTGCAGATGGTTGCTGCAGCCATGAAATTAAAAGATGCTTATTCCTTGGAAGGAAAGTTATGACCAACCTAGACAGTATATTAAGAAGGAGAGATATTACTTTACAAACAAAGGTCTGTTTAATCAAGGCTATGGTTTTTCCAGTGGTCGTGTATGGACGTGAGAGTTGGACTATGAAAAAGGCTGAGTACCGAAGAATTGATGCTTTTGAACTGTGGTGTTAGAGAAGACTCTTGAGAGTCCCTTGAACTGCAAGGAGATCCAACCAGTCCATCCTAAAGGAGATCAGTCCTGGGTGTTCATTGGTATGACTGATGTTGAAGCTAAAACTCCAATACATTGGCCACCTGATGTGAAGAGCTGACTTGCTGGGAGGGATTGGGGGCAGGAGGAAAAGGGGACGACAGAGGATGAGATGGTTGGATGGCATCACTGACTCGATGGATATGAGTTTGAGTGAACTCCGAGAGTTGGTGATGGACAGGGAGGCCTGGCATGCTGTGATTCATGGCGTCGCAAAGAGTTAGACACGATTGAGCGACTGAATTGAACGGAACTGAACATTCCATTGTATAAATGCCACATTTTGTATATCCGTTCATACATCCATGGATTCATGGGTTCTTTCCATACTGTGGCTATTGTCAATGGTGCTGTAATGAACCTGAGTCTGGGGATATTTCTCTGAAATAGTTACTTCATTTCTTTCAGATATATATAGGGAATTGGGATGCCTGACTCATTCGGCAGCTCTATTTTAATTTTTTTGAGGAATTTCCATATTGTTTCCCATGGTGGCTGTACCAGATTCTAGTCCTACTAACAGTGCACAAGATCTCTTTTCCCCGCTGCCTCATCAACACTTACTATTTTCTATCTTTTTGATAATAGCTATTATTAATTTCTTTTTGACAATCTAAAATTCCCAATTGTCTCAACTGTTCTTAATCTTTTGCTCTCCATAAGGATTTTGTATCAGCTTATCTAATTTCTTGAAAAACCCTGTTACATTTTGACTGGAATTATGGTTAACTTATATATTAACTTGAAGGTAATCGGTATCTTTACAATACTTTAAGTAAGTATGAACACAGTATATACCCCTGTTGGATTTTCTCCTATGTCTTGCAACAAAATTTATAATTTTCTATATAATAATTTGTGCAAATTTTACTGTATTTATTTTAAGAGCCTTACAGAATTTGCTGTTTTACTAATAGGGTCACTTAAACATTACATTTTATAGTTATATAGAAACATTATAGGTTTTATATGTTTTTGTTGTGGTTCAGTCCCTGAGTCTTGTCCGACTCTTTGTGACCCCATGGGTTGCAGCATGCCAGGCTTTCCTGTCTTTCACCATCTCCCATGCTCAAACTCATGCCCATTGAGTTGGTGATGCCATCCAACCATCTCATCCTCAGTTGTCCCCCTTTCCCCCCACCTTCAATCTTTCCCTGCATCAGGGTCTTTCCCAATGAGTCAGCTCTTTGCATCAGGTGCCCAAAGTATCAGAGCTTCAGCTTCAGCATCAGTCCTTCCAATGAATATTCAGGACTGATTTCCTTGGTAGTTGACTGGTTTGATCTCCTTGCAGTCCAAGGGACTCTCAAAAGTCTTCCCCAGTACTACAGTTCAAAAGTATCAGTTCTTCAGCAGTCAACCTTCTTTATGGTCCAACTTTCACATCCATACTTTGTTATAGTAAACTCTTGAACTCTGGTAAAATTCTCTTACGTAGAATTTTCTGGAATTTTTTCTATGTACAAAGTCATATCTTTAAATAACAACTATTTTGTTTTTTTCTTTTTGAAGCCATGTGCACTATATATCCTTTTCTTTCTTTTTTTCTGTAGCAAACTGGACACCTGATCCAATGTTGTCTAGCAGAGATGTTATTGGGCATTCTTGGCTTGTTCTGATTTTTAAAGGGAAAGTGCCTCATATTTTATCATAATTGTGAGGTTTGCTCTGTTACTCAGGACAAGGATATTCTCTTTTTCCTGTGGGTTACAAAGATGTTTTGTGTGCCTGTTTTCCTAAGAGGATGTTGATGATTTTTACCCAAAACTTTTTCTGCTTTGCCTTATAATTCAATAATTTTTCTTTGTACATTTTGAGCAAATATTGGAAAGTGCACATAATTATGCTTCTTGGTACATCCATCTTTGTGTCATCTTTGTATCCTCTTTGTCTCTAATAATGACGTTTATCTTTTTTTTTTTTTTTGCTCAGTCACGTCCGACTCTTTGCGACCCCATGGACTGTAGCCTACCACACTCGTCTGTCCTTGGGATTTTCCAGGCCAGAGTACTGGAGTGGGTTGCCATTTCCTTCTCCAGGCTTTTTTCTTAAGGTCTGTTTTGTCTGATAGTAGTACCATCAACTTTCTCTTGGTTACTATTTGAATTTTCCTTTTTATTTTCCTGCAGTCTTTGTGTCTTTATGTTTCAGGTTTAACTCTTGAACATTGCTAGATATGTGTCATCTAGTCTGATCATCTGTTTCACTTAACTGTTGATGAGCAATGTCTGGATTTTTTCTGTCTCATTTTATGGGATATGTCCTGCTGTTTCTACTTTTTCTCCTGGGTCAGTCTAGTTGTCTTTATTTCTAGTTCCCCTCTCCCATGTTGGTTTAGAAAATGTATATTCAATTCTGTTCTTTTAGCATCCTCTCTTAAAATTTGACTGTGCATTTTAGCCTCCACAAAGGCTACAGTTATCACCTCTTTCTTCTGAGCAAAATAAGGTTTCTACACTTCCACTCTCATCATCCACTCTCTAACTTAGGTGCTATTACCATCTGAGGTTTTGATTCTGTCTTACTTTTGAACTTTCCAGTTTATCATTATTATTGTTCTTGTTTTATGCAATCACTGTCTGCTCCTATTACTCCCATATTTACCAATTTTGTTCTATAAATTTTTATTTATTTATTTATTTTTGGCTGTGTTGGGTCTTAGTTGCTGCATGCAGGTCTTCTCTAGTTGTGGCAAGTGGGGGCTGTTCTCTAGCTGTGGTGTTTGGACCTCTCACTGGGGTGGATTCTCTTGTTATGGAGCGTGGTCTCTAGGCACAGAGGCTTCAGTGGGCGTGGCTTAATTGTAGCACAGACTTAGCTGAGGATCTTCCTGGATCAGGGATTGAACCTGTGTTCCCTGCATTGGCGGTGGATTCTTATCCATTGAGCCACCAGAGAAATCCTATATTTTTCAACTTATTTATCTTTTCATCTGGTATTTTCTTTGTAGGTTTAATTTTCTTCTTCCTGAAGTACCTTTTTTTAGTAGTTCTTTCAGAAAGGACTGTTAATAATAAACATGCTACCATTTTTCTGGAAAAAGAAGTCTTTACTTTCTGCCAACTTCCAAATGATAATTTAACAGCCTGGTTAGACTTCTCCCATATTCCCCCGAACTTAACCTTCATGTACTTCTTCTAGACTCCAGAGTCTGCACCTCTGTGCCCTGGAGACGGAGTATTGGGGAGGTAATGTGCCCAGGAGCACCCCTTGATAATTAAGGACCGATGTAGAGTATTTTAGAAATATCTCCATTTTCTTGACCGAAGAAAGAGATAGTTCTGAAGTATGTATCTTACCCTTTGTCCTAGACGTTCCTCAAGGGATTAAGCTCAGTTGCCCACGTGGTAACTGGCTTAGTAAACATCTATTATTGGCTTCCCTCCATTTCTCGTGTTCTCACTTGCCTGCCAGAGTTTTCTTTCTCCCAAACACATTACCTGCACTAAAATTCTCAGGGCCTGCTTTGGGGTGGGGTGGGGTGGGGTGGCATTCAAGTTAAGGCACTGCCTTTGGGAATCTACACTGAAGGATATTTTCTCAGCACTTAACGTTTTATTCATTTATTTGGCTATGCCAATCTTAGTTGCAGTATGTGGGATCTTAAGTTGCAACATGTGGGCTCTAGTTCTCTGATCAGGGATTGAACCTTTGCTCCCTACAATAGGAGCAGGGAGTCTTAGCCACTGAACCACCAGAGAAGTCCCTCAGTACTTCTCTTTGGATCTTCTCCTATTATTTTTTGCCTCCTTATCACTTTGAACAATTTCTTCAACTTTATCTTTCAGCCAATTTTTCTTTCAAAATGTCTGGTGTTTGTATTTAAATTTTTAAAATTAATTGACTATTTGCATTTCTAAAAGTCCTTTATCAAATCTTCCTGCTTTTTCTCATGGTGTCTTATTTTTCTGTTTTCAGTTCCTGCTCTTTATGATGATCGGAAACACTCTTATTTTTTCCTCTCTCTCTGATCATTTAAGTATCTGAAGTTCTTGGGGATCTAATCCTGCTTTTGATTGTTAGGGCTTCTTCTTGCCCATGATGGACTGTGTTCCCAAGTGTTGTAAAATTTTAGATTTTGAATTCATCCTCTAGAGAGCTTCATCTGTGAGTATTACGTGGGACCTGAGAAGAAGGTTTATCTTTTTAGATACATTTGTGTTTGTTTCTACCAAGACTCACATATGTATCAGTTTCTCAGTTCTGGATTTCCTGGACCATGTCATGTCAGTCTTAACTTGAAATCTGCAGGACTGTGGGCCCATGGCTACAAATTCTAAAGAGACTTAATTTTCCCACCACCAACCAACACAGATGGAGACAGACGAATTCCTTATCTTTTATGTTGGTGGCTGGGTTTCTTTTTCCCTATGTACCCTTTGGAAGGTAGTTCCCTTCCAGGGTTTCAGCCCAGTGCATGGGTCTTGTTCCAACTTTCTGCCTGAGCCAGACCCGAAGCCTCATTTCCTGTTCTCATGAGGCTCGGCCTTGAGGTGCCCGGGCTCACCAGCCTTATGGACTTGAGCTGCTTCCTGTGGATTCGAGTCCCTCTTCCTCTTTGATCCTTGGAGGCAGTCATCATCTTCCTCCCAGATTGGCTGTGCATTTAAAGAACATTTGTTGTATTTGACACAGCATTTCAAGATATTTTGTAAGGAATGGACTTGCAGGTCATCTAGCTAAAAACAAGTTGGGACTGGAAGTCCTTGAGTGCCTTTTCTGCTGTGCTGTGCTAATTCCGCCTCTTGTACCATTACTTCCTTGGGAGCCTTCATCTTCCTTTCCTGGGCGGTAAAGGGGGTGGTGGAGCGTGAGGTGTGCCTGTGGGGAGGAGGAGGTTGCAGACAGATGGTTTCCCAGACTCTTAGAGTAGGTGCCGTGGCCTGAGAAGCAGTGGGTGGCCTTCCTCACCGAGATGTCTCTTAGGCTACCTGTTGCAGAGCCTGGGGTCCCAGCATGAGAGGCCCCGTGCTCCTCTGTTTTATTGGCTACCTCTTCAAGCAAGAATTGATTTAGCACGTGATTGAAAACTAGGCTTGGGGGAATTGGAGTTTGGGAAGAATTGGTGTGTGTCTGTATGTGGTATGTATGTAGTGTGTATGTGTATGTATGTGGTGTGTGTATGTGTATGTGGAGTATGTGTGGTGCATGTGTGTGTGTGGTGTGTGATACATATGTAGTATGTGTGTGTGTTATGTGTCTGTGTGTGAATGTGCTGTGTGTATATGTGTGGGTATATATATATGCACTGTTCAGTTCAGTTCAGTCACTCAGTCGTGTCCGACTCTTTTCGACCCCATGGACTGCAGCGCGCTAGGCCTCCCTGTCCATCACCCACTCCTGGAGTTTACCCAAACTCATTCAGTCGGTGATGCCATCCAACCATCTCATCTTCTGTTATGCCCTTCTCCTCCTGCCCTCAGTCTTTCTCAGCATCAGGGTTTTTTCAAATGAATCAGCCTTTCACATCAGGTGGCCAAAGTATTGGAGTTTCAGCTTCAACATCAGTCCTTCCAATGAACACTCAGGAATGATTTCCTTTAGGATGGACTGGTTGGATCTCCTTGCAGTCCAAGGGACTCTGTATGTGTATGTATACATGTAGTGTGTGTATAGATATGTACTATGTGTGTGTGGTGCACATGTTGTGTATGTGATGTATGTGTGTAAGGTCAGGGAGGAGTCAGGGCACCAGGTGGGTTTGGAAGCATCTTTGGGAAGAGGACAGCCTCCAACCATCCAGCCATCAACTCAGAAGGCCAGGACCAGTGACCAGGCCCCTTACCTGTAAAGCATCCATTCTCTGTCCGGGACTCAGCCTGGTGGCCCTCGTTGGGGCCGGGACCCGATCTCTCACACCTTGTGGGGCAGAAAGCATCAGCTCTCTCCTTCCTCTACACACAGTTGCTCAGCTGGCTCAGGTGGAGGTGTTTCTCCAAACTGCCCTGGAGTCTGGCCCTGGAGATCAGATCCAGAAGCTCTGTTGCTCTGGCCTGGGTTCCTCCCCAACCTGGGCCAGCCTGTCTGGGACAGCCAGCTTCCCTGGTCCTCTGGTTTGTGGGGCGCTGCCTATGGAAGGATCAGGGCCTGTGTGGGGGCCCTGGAGGGCCAGGAGGCTCATTGGGGCAGAGGCTATGAGGCCTCCCACCAAACTGTTCAAAGCCTTATCGCCTCGGAGGTGTTTCTAGTACCATTTCCGTCCATTGTTTCCTCTGGGTCTTTAGGAGGAGGCCTGTCTCCTGTTGTGGCTGCTCACAGCTACTGTGGTGGGAAAAGAGGGGGGCGGGCAGGCTGGCCGCAGACGTCACGATTTGGGCTTTATCTCCCCTCGGCCACAGGGTGTCCGCGGCCCTGGGATCACTCACCAGCAAGACTGTCCAAAGCCGCAGAAGTTCCTGGAGAGCATGGCCTAGGGCTGGCTGCAGCACTGTGGAGCCTGAGCTTCCTTGGAGACACCTGCACCCCCTTCCACAGGGAAGGTACGGGATTTGGGAGGAGGGTTGGCTCACTGTGGAATGAGATGTAGGACTGGCCCCCCACCCCCTGCCCTGGGGACCTGGGGTTCTCCTTCCGGGGACTAGTGTGCCGGAGTGATTCACAGCCAAGGACCCTCCCAATGTCATCTTTTCCACCTGCCTCTGGGGGTTCTGTGACTGCTTCTGCTCCTGCCTGGGCTTTACTGCTTGTAGTGCTTGACCAGACAGGAGGAGACAAGCCCTACCCTCACCTCTGGGTAACTTCCGGAAGCAGCCTGATGTACCTGTGTGTATGGCTGAGACCAAGGCTTGGCCATATTGGACATCAGAGTGTTCCTTCCCCAGAAGAATTATATATGGATGGGGTTTACCTCTCCCTTGTTTGGTCAGATGGGACAGTGGGTAGGAAAGGACCCCCCTACCCCTGCCTCCCTCTGCCCAGGGAATGTCAGATGACAGAAAAGTGTTAGTTTCTCAGTTGTGTTCAACTCTCTGGGACCACATGGACTGTAGCCCACCAGGCTCCTCTGTCCATGGGATTGTCCAGGCAAGAATACCAGAGTGGGTTGCCATTTCCTTTTCCAGGGGATCTTCCTGACCCAGGTTGGATCCCTGGATCAGGAAGGATCTGCCCACATTGCAGAAGACTCTTTACCATCTGAGCCATTAGTGAAGGCCAAATGAGAGATGCTGAACTTAATTTAGCTGCTTTTCCAGAGGAGATCGCTGTGGCTGGAGCCCTGAGGGACTCAGGGTGTGCTCAGCCAGCCAAGATCAGTGGTCCCTTTCCTGGAGAGGGGGAGGGAATCATGCCCGCCGCCCAGGGCTGCTGGACTCCAGTCCACTTACCAGATCAACTCAGCAGATTTTTCCTGAATACCTCCTGGGTGCTGGGCATTGTGCTAGGTGCTGAGGTAGGGATGTGAGAGGGAGTTCGTGTACCTTGTGGATGCCTACGTATGTGCTAAGTGGCTTCAGTTGTATCTGACTCTTTGCAGCTCCATGGACTGTAGCCTACCAGGCTCCTCTGTCCATGAGGATTCTCCAAGCAAGAATACTGGAGTGGGCTGCCATGCCGTCCTTAAGGGGATCTT
>SJYC01117674.1:0-10498 GCA_006408675.1 Madoqua kirkii
TTAGGATGGGGATGGGGGATGGGGAAAAGGAACCCAAGACTCAGGTAGATTATTAGTTT
Organism: Madoqua kirkii; assembly: GCA_006408675.1. Classification (NCBI taxonomy): domain Eukaryota; kingdom Metazoa; phylum Chordata; class Mammalia; order Artiodactyla; family Bovidae; genus Madoqua; species Madoqua kirkii. The sequence continues at coordinate 60 of SJYC01117674.1, forward strand.
TTGAGTGGATGGTGGGGCTCATTTATTTGTGCAGCTGTACATCCCATAGTAGCGATGAAGAAGCCGAGAGTCAGAGAGGAAAAACAACTGCTCTAAACTCATATAGAACCAAGATCAGAGGTCAGTTCTCCTGGGTCTCAGGCCAGCTCTCCTCTGCTGTAGACACTGCCTTTCTTCCCTCACTGAGATGCTGAGTCTATGAATGGCAAAAGGGACCCTTTTCTGATCCTGGTCTTACCCTCATCTCTACTTAGGTAACTAGGTCAGCAGCATCCAACCCGCTGCCCACAGGGGCAGATGTACTTTTGTTACTCCTCTGCATCTTCCTGTTAACTGTAACCCTAACCCTAGTAGGAGGGTCCTGGGCCAGAGGAGGCAGAAAACTTGGAGATTGACTGCTGTGATTTCCTACCTGCCAACACATACACATATGCACGTACACTGTGAGGTGAAGCTGGCAAGTGTCAGCATATGATCTTTCAGGGGTTAACATTTCATAGATTCTATGGGTCAGACACACTGATCTATTGATCTACTTTGAATTTAATATATTCAAGATATACCAGTAGATTAAAGGACACTCATTACAATCTATTTACACATCAGAAAACTGGAAAATGTTAGAACCTATACCAAATTCATTTCAATGCAAGGTATAATACAGCCCACCAAAAATCATGTTTTGGAAGTATGACATTTTAAATTCTTCATAATATGTTGAGAAATAAACAGGTTATAAGTCCTTTGCTCAGTTTGCTGACAAATTTGCAAAAAAACTGTAATTGTTTATACACAGTAAGATAGAAATCCAAACACTAAAATGTCAACTCTAGTTACTGCTGAATGTTGGTTGCAGATGATTTTAACTTCCTTTTTTATTCTTCTTCAATGTTTTCCAAATTTTCTCTAAGGAACATGCAGTATACACTTCAAATCATCTGTCATTAAAACAAATCGATTTCTTGAAAAGCAGTTCTTCCATTCCTGGGGAGTCCCGGGTCATTCTTAGGGGCTGAAAGCAACAGTTCTAGCGCCATTTAAAATGGAAAGTCCTTCCCCGTAGCCTCATTTCTGACGGCTGCAGCCTCCTTTCTCCTGGGCTGCAGTAGTTTGAGCTGGTGGTACCTGCTGTACTCACGTGTGACCTTTCCCTCCAGGGGCCCTTTGTGGAGAAGGGGCTCTTGGCAAGTCATCGATGGCCCGGTGCAGCCTCTTTGGAGCTGACTTCATCAACACCTTTGATGAGAGCATGTACAGCTTCGCCGGAGACTGTAGCTACCTCCTGGCAGGAGATTGCAAGACACACTCCTTCTCGATCATAGGTGAGTCTTTGCCCTAATGGGAGGAATTCAGAGCAAGGGGGTGGGCAGAAGTGGGGGCAGCCTAGCTCAGCCTTGGCAGGTGAGGGTGTCTGGCTGGGTGTTGAGGTTTCTCATTCTTAGGACAGTGCCGAGCCAAGATCATGGTGGGGAACGGCCTCTCCACGACTTAGGGATTCCCTTGACTTCTCCCTGGGTCTCTTCCTGTGGAAGCCTCATGGATGGAGAGAGTCTTCGTGCTTCTCCAGTGTTTGAGTCCATTGCTCTGGGTCCAGGCAACGCTCTGGAAGCCCTGAAGCATCAGAGAAATGATGGCCCAGAAAGTAGTTTGTAACAGCTCAAGCATGTAGAAAAGGGAAGGAAGGTTGCCTGCTCCTTATGGAGGTCAGAGTATCAGCTGATGTGGAACATCTCCTGTGCTCCTGGTGAAGGGTTGATACCATGCCCATGTTATCTCTGCTCCCTGAGGCAGCTCTGAGATGTGGGGAGCAGGCAGTCACCCCGGTTTCATGCATGAAGAGTTGAAGCCCAAGGAGGTCGATGGTCCTCCCAGGGTCTGACAGGTAAGACAGCGAGAGCTGGATTTTGATCCTGGGCTTGTCAGGAAGAAGGACCTTGCTCCTGTATTAAGGAGAGAGGGCACTGTCCAGGGCTGGGAGTGGGCCAGAGGCAGCGATGGAATATTGCAGTTTGCTGAGCTTCACACTCTAACAGTTCACAAGATGTGTGTGGTATGTGAGAGGGATCATGCGAAACCCAGCAAAGGCAGAGTTCTTAGCTGTGGCAGGGCAGGGCAGGTGGAGAGGGAGATGGCAATAGACTTACCCACACTGTCACAGCAAAATTTTTGTGGCAATTGTTATAAGGGCAGTGAGGAAGACTTTACACGGGGTGGGGTGGGGGGTAAGGGCACTGCAATGGGGGTTTTGCAGTAGAGGAAAGAATATAACAAGGATGAGTGGGGATTTATAGCCAAGGAGCCAGGTGTGGGTGGCTGGATAGAAACTTTAAAAATATTTGTTTACATTACTTATTTATTCAGCTGTGTTGGGTCTTAGCTGTGGCCTGTGAGGTCTTCGCTGTGGTGTGCAGATTCCTCTCTAGTTATAGCACTCAGGCTTAGTTGCTCCATGACACGTGGGATCTTAGTTCCCTGATCAGGGGTCAAACCCGTGTCCCCTCCATTGGAAAGTGGATTCTTAACCACTGGAAGGGAAGTCCCAGGATGGGAAATTACCAAGAGGAAAATCAGGGGTCTTGGGGAGTCTGGCTAAACCAGCTTGACAGGGTTCTTGCTGATGGCAGGCCAGGGTGATGCAATGTGCAGAGTGGGTTATGAGGAATATAATTGGATATTGAGGGCAGGGGATTCTTGCTAAACGAACCTACAGGATTCTTGCTAAAACTGGACCAAGTAGGCCAGGGCTAGAGTCTAGGTGGAGACCTAACCAAGCAGAGGGCTCAGAAAAGCCTGACTCAGGTGTGGTCAAGGAGAGCATCTTGGTCAAGGAGAGCATCTTGGTCAACACCCAGACCTCACATGAGATGCAGGCTCAGGGCTCTCGTGCTGTTAACTCCATCAGTGGGGATGACGGCTGCAGCACCTCTGTGTGCCAGCGCTGGGCAAGGCGTGACTTGGCTGCTGAGTGAACTGACAGCTGGCCTTAGCTCTGGGCTCTCCTGCTTCATTAAAATTTTTTAAATCAATCAATTAATTAATTAATTAATTTTTGGCTGTGCTACACTGCATGTCAGCTTGCTTGGCAGCTCAGATGGTAAAGAATCTGCCTGCCATTCAGGAGACTAGGCTTGATCCCTGGGTTGGGAAGATCCCTTGGAGAAGCGTGACTGCACCCATGAAATTAAAAGATGCTCCTTGGAAGGAAATCTATGGAAAACCTAGACAGTATATTACAAAGCAGAGACATCACTTTGCCGACCAAGGTCCATTTAGTGAAAGCTGTGACTTTTCCAGTAGTCATGTATGGATGTGAGAGTTGGACCTAAAGATGGCTGAGCACCAAAGAACTGATGCTTTTGAACTCTGGTGCTGGAGAAGACTCTTGAGAGTCCCTTGGACTGCAAAGAGATCAAGCAAGTCAGTCCTAAAGGAAATCAACCCTGAATATTCATTGGAAGGACTGATGCCGAAGCTGAAGTGCCAATACTTTGACCACCTGATGCCAAGAGCCAACTCTTTTGAAAAGTCCCTGATCCTGAGAAAGATTGAGGGAAGGAGAAGAAAAGGCTGATAGAGGATGAGATGGTTGGATGGCACCACCAACTCAATAGACATGAGTTTGAGCAAGCTCTGGGAGACAGTGAGGGACAGGGAAGTGTGGCGTGCTGTAGTTCATGGGCTCACAGAGAATTGGACATGACTTAGCGACTGAAAAACAACAACACGGATTCTAGTTCCCCAGCCAGGGATCGAACTCTGACCCCCTGCAGTGGAAGGGCAGAGTCCCAGCTACTGGACCATCGGGGATGACCCATGGGTTCTCCTGCTTCTCTGGCTGCCCCCTTGGGCCCTGCCTCTGCTGGAAAACCTATCCCAGTATGGCTTCAGTGGTCTGAACTTCACTGGAATGCCATTTTCCCTACTGCTCCGTGAATCCCTCAAGGGCAAGGACTGCATCACACTCATCTTTGTTTCTTTAGCTCCAAGGGGTCTCTGTCAACACCAAAGGTGGGGGGGTGCACAAAGCATGATTTTCTATTGTATACAAGAGGAGATTTCACGAACAGCAAGGTGTGCAAGGCCTTGGGGAGGGGTTTGCTCGGACAGACAGGACAGGGAAGGTGTCCCATGTAGTGGGGATAGCAGGAGCACAGGGGAGAGTCTGAAAGGGGTAAGTTTGGTGCCTTGCAGTCCGGGGTGGGGGGGGGATCAGCGTGGTGGGAGCTGTGGTTCCCATCAGGTTCATCTGGAGGCTGGTTAAAACACATTATTGGGGTCCCCCAGCCTTGGCCCAGGGTGTCTATGCCACTGGATCCAGAGTGTGGCTTGAGATATTCACCCCTAGCAAGTTCCTGGCTGCTCCTGGGGGTTTGGGGCCCAACTTTGAGAAGCACAGGCCTGGAGAAGAGGGGGGTGCAAGATGGGGTGGTAGCGGGAGCTGATGGGGCTGGAACTTGCTGTATGATGGCGGAGTTTGTTTCTCAGTTCTGCGGGCAATCAGAGGCTAACGCAGAGTCTCCGCAGGGAGGGCCAGGAGGAAATCCGTTCTTAGCCAAGATGGTCCTGGAAGGGAGAGAGGCAGGAGACAGGGTGACCTTGGCCGTGGTCACCAGGCAGCTGGTGAGAAGGACTAGAAGCGTCCCAAGGTCATGAAGAAATGAGGAAGTCATCCTGGACGCTGAACTCTGGGCACCTATCTTGCTTCAGAGGCAGCAGCGGAGAGAAAACACCCTGTCACCTTCCCTGGGAAGATGAAAGCCCAAGTCCTTCCTCCTTAAGTGGTCCCAGTGTTTATCTCAGTAGATTTCTCCACCTTGAAAGTCACAGTGCACTTGTTTTATTTTAAAGTGTCCATGTGTGAGATGGTACAGCATTTGTCTTTCTCTGCCGTATTTCACTTAGTACAGCACCCTTCAGTTCCACCCACATTGTCGTAAATGTACTGTGAGCACTTGGGGACTTGTCTCTCAAGGTCAAGGTAATGCTGGCTTCCCCTCCATACGTCTATGCAGGTGGTATCAGAAGTCTGGCCTCTCTGACCATCCTTCTTTGGGCTTCAGGGGCCAGGAGGAATGGATGGCCTGAGTTAGGCCTCTTTAATTCAGAGCATCACCGTGGCATACCCTCTCTGTGTTCTTCTTTTCTTATATCAACTTGCTTTTGTCAAGTGTCAGTTTTCTGGCAGGTAATTGGCCTAAGTCAGGCTATGATTCGATCACATTCAATGTAGATTGGTTTAATTCTCACCCCAAATTGTGCTGCTATTATATAACATTGGAGAAACTGGGCAGCTACTTTGTTTTGTTTGGTGAGGGTGGGGTGTTGGCAGGACATGGGTAACCTGAGGAACTGGGCTGTGTAGGGTGGGCTGGCATGATTGCTCCGGGGAAGAGGGGGCGCCGGGTCAGGGGAAGGGACCTGGCAGCCCTGGATGCTGCCCTTCAGTCCTGCAGGCACAGCTGTGCCCTCCCCCACGCCTGTGCTCCATTGTTCTCCAATGACATCCTGTTTCCTCACTTCCAAATCACAAATTCCCGTTCCTCTCCTGCAGACCTTGTCCACATCCTGGGTAAAGTGTTTGTGTCTGAGGATGCAGGGCCACCTGGTGCAAAGGGGAGGCTCTTTGACCTGGTGCTGGCTCCTGGCCAGCAGGCTCCATCCAGGGACTCAGCTCCTAGCTGGCCAGCACGGGGACCTGGGAGAGATCTTGGGAGTCCTGGTGGCCCCCACACTGGGATCTGGCTCCCATAGCAGCCCCAAGACCATGGACAGTCTGCACTGTTCTGAGTGAGCTCCCAGCCTGAGACTCTTGTCTCTACCTCAGGGTGCCATGGCCAGGTCAGATCAATCACTGCTCTGCAGCTTTAGGCTGATGTCCACCTGCATCAGAGTCACAGGGTGGAGGACGGAGTGTTTGTTAGAGATGCAGATCAGCGAGTCCCACACTTGGAAGGCAGAGAGCACTCGGGTTGAACTCGGCTTCCTGGGGTGCTCCTCACTCACCTAGAGAAGGTCTTGCTCCCTCACTTAGATCCTCAGTCTCTGAGTTCAAGAGGCCAGAAAGGAGATGGGGTATAGAGGGAGCTTCCCTGGCTCGCCCATCAGATGGGTACCTTGCCCTCCTTCTGGCAATCACAGGAAGTGCAGACCTCCTGGTCTGCAGGGCATGGGAGTGTTCCCTGGCACTGGGCTCGCTGGCAGTTTCTAATGGCTGCCCATCATCAGGGTCCTTCCCAAGTTCTGCGGGAGAGTAGGAAGCAAATAAAGAACAGGACTGATGGAGGGTTCTCCCCTGCATTAGCGGTTCACAACCCTGAGCACTCATGCTCCATTAAGAAGTTTGTATGACAAAGGGAGGTTTGGACTTGGAGTCAGAAAGCCCAGTGGTATGAACTAGTAGTTCTCAACCTGGGTGATTTCCCCCCCAGAGGACATGGAGTCTAGAGGCATTTGGGGTTGTCACAATTGGGGGTGGATGCTAGTGGCATCTGTAGGGCAGAAGCCAAGGATACTGCTAATGACCTACATGCTGTGGCCCCCACAGCAAAGAAGTATCTGGCCCCTAGTGTCAACAGCACCGAGGTAGAGAAAACCTGTTGTACACTTGGGACTCAGTCTCTCCATCTGTAAAATGGAGTCAGTCTAGGTCAATGTTTTGTGAACTGAGTCAAAAACTATGGGTCATAAAATGAATATTATTGTTATCTCCAGCATTAAAAATATTTAAACAGAAAAGAATAGAAGACTTCTGAAATTACCAGAGCCCATGGCTCTGGTAAGGGTAGGGGTGTTGTGGGAAATGTGTGTGTGCACACACTGGATCATGAAATCATTGGTGTCTTTACTCCACTTTCTGGGCAAGAACTTTTTAAAAATTTGTTTTCTCAGACAGTAAAGAATCTGCCTGCAAAGCAGGAGACCCAGGTTCGATCCTTGGGTCAAGAAGATGGCCTGGAGAAGGGAATGGCAACCCACTCCAGTATTCTTGCCTGGAGAATGCTATGGACAGAGGAGCCTGGCGGGCTACAGTCCATGGGGTCGCAGATGAGTTGGACAAGACCAAGTGACTAATACTTTCACATTTTTTGAATTACAACACTGTGTTTATTACTGCTGTACAACAAAGTGACTCAGTTATACATGCATACACACACACACACACACACACACACGCATTCTTTTTCATATTCTTTTCCATTATGTTTATCATAGGATATTGAATGTAGTTCCCTATGCTATACAGTAGGACCTTGTTGTTTATTCATCCTGGGAATCCCAAACTTCCAGTCCAGCCTTCTCCCTGCCTCCCCTTGTCAATCACCAGTCTGTTCTCTGTGTCCTTTATTCTGTTTCGTAGGTATGTTCATTTGTGTCATATTTCAGATTCCCCGTGTAAGTGGCTCATATGATATTTGTCTGTCTCTTCCTGACTTATTTCACTTAGTATGATAGTCTCTAGGTCCAGCCATGTTGAGGCAAATGGCATTGTATTCGTTTTCATGGCTGAATAGTATTCTGCTGTGGGAGTGTATCACTCTTCCTTACCCATTCCTCTCTGTTGGTGGACACTCAGGTTGCTTCCATGTCTTGGTTATTGTAAACAGTGCTGTTGTGAACATAGGGACGCATGTATCTTTTTGAACTACAGTTTTATCTGGATATACGCCTACGGGTGGCATCACTGGATCGTATGGAAACTATTTTGAGTTTTTTGAGTAATTGCCATACTATTTTCCATAGTAGTTGCACCAATTTATAATCCCGCTAACAGTGTAAGAGGGTTCCTTTTCTAAGAGACCATTTTAAATAACACATCCCAGAGTTCATGTCACCAGTAACTCACATGGCGGCTTTGATTCACTGCTTTACAATGTATTTGACTCATGCTTAATTTTATCTTTATACTTTGATTGTAAACTCCCAGAAGGAAGGAGTCAGGATTTACATTTTCCTTTAAAGGAATAGACTATTAGAGGGCCTTGTATACAGAAGGCACTCAATAACTATTTCTAGATGTATGGAAAGATGAGTGAGCATATGAGATTTGGGGGGAGATTTCTGTTGTCCATTTGTTAACTCTTTGGGGGGAGTTTCCCACTGAGATAAGATTACAGAGATGATGGTTATAAATAAATGCATTCATTTTTTGCGGTGATAATTGCTACCCTGTTTAAATAATTCTTTTCTTTTTTCAGGGGACTTCCAAGATGGTAGAAGAGTGGGTCTCTCTGTGTACCTCGGGGAATTTTTTGACATCCACGTGTTTGTCAACGGTACCGTGCTGCAGGGGGGCCAGCAGTAAGTTGGAGCCCAGAAAGTTCAAATTAGAAGAGGCCCTGGGAATTCCCCTTGTGCTCGCCCTCATTTTTTCAGACAAAGGAGTGGGGCCCAGAGAGAGAAAGTACATGTGCCCAGAGGAGGTGAGAAGGGTGGGTGAGAGTGGGAAATCCTGACTCTGAGACCAGGCTCTCAGCTTCTGCACAGCAGTCTGAACCCTGCAGAACAGGGTCAGGTTGATGGGTGGAGGGACTCCCAGAAAATGGCCCCTTCCTGAGCTCTTCCTGTGTCCCCAGCGTCTCCATGCCCTATGCCACCAGAGGGCTGTACCTGGACACCGAGGCTGGGTACCACAAGCTGTCCAGCGAGTCTTATGGCTTTGTGGCCAGGATCGACAGCAGCGGGAACTTCCAAATCCTGCTGTCGGACAGACACTTCAACAAGACCTGTGGGCTGTGCGGTGACTTTAACATCTTCGCCGAAGATGACTTCAGGACTCAAGAAGGTAAGATTTTTCTGGGACATTGTTCCCCGAGGGCGTGGTTGTGTTGCCCTGCTCACCAACCTATACCAGGACTCCTCCCCTGGTGCTCTACCTTCCCTGAGTCCTCACCTCAATTTATCTCATGAACTTTATCTCTTAGCATTCCGCCTCAAGGCCTAGATCTGTCCTCAAATCAGATCTTGGGGATTCTCAGACCTGACTTGCTTCAACTTTGAATTCCCCACATGGTAGATGCTTGATAAATGCTGGATGATCTGAACAGGGCCTCCTGTGCCACTGTGATGGAACTTCGCACATGAAATCTATAAAAAGTGGTCCTCTGCACTGCCCAAAAGGCCAGTTTATGTGCGCGTGAGCACGTGTGTGTGTGTGTGTGTGTGTGTGTGCGCATGTGTATGTTCATGAGAAATAGGAAGTATAATGATATGGACTATGTGAAAACCACTGCTAATCCTCATTTTTCTTCTGAAAATTTCAATTACATAAACATTTATGTGGGCTACCCTGGTGGCTCAGAAAAGAATCCTGGTGGTAAAGAACCTGCCAGCCAATGCAAGAGACATGAGTTTGATCCCTGGATTGGGAAGATCCCCTGGAGGAGGAAATGGCAACCCACTCCAATATTCTTGCCTGGAAAATTCCCACGCACAGAGGAGCCTAGTGGGCTACAGTCCACGGGGTCACAAAGAGTCAGACATGACTGAGTAATTAAATAACATCAAAACCCCTGCTGCAGAGGCCTATGTTCCAATGTAAGCAAAGTTGATTCAGGTGCCTATAGACCCGGAATTTTCACCCAGCAGTCCCAGGTCTCATGACCATGGCTCCATCCTCCTGGACCTTTCTCTACAGGGACCCTGACCTCAGACCCGTACGACTTTGCAAACTCCTGGGCCCTGAGCAGTGAGGAGCAGCGGTGCCCACGGGTGTCCCCTCCCAGCAGCTCCTGCAACGTCTCCTCCGAGCTGCAGAAGGTGAGTCATCTAGGCTGGGTGTGATCTGGATGGTGCAGGGCTTTAGGAGTCAAGAGGCAAAATGAGGCCCCATCCCAGGTCCTCCATCCTGGAAAGGACAGGGTCCACCTTGGAGGGCCCCTCTGGCTGCTCTATGTTCCGTGTGCCCCTGTCCTCTGGAAAACCAACTGTGGTTTGAGTTGGGCTGACCCTAATCTTGTTAAAATACTGTCCTGAGCCTGGAACTCTAGAGATGGGCCTGGTCCAATGAGTTGGGACAGCGAGTTATTATACTTTCTTGTTTTACATTCCAATGCTCCCTCAGCCCCAAATATCCCCATTGTCACCTGTTACCTGTCTGAAATTCTGCTGTGGAAAACCATTCAAAAAAAATATTTATTTTGTGGTGCTCTGGGTCTTTGTTGCTTTGCACGGGCTTTTTCCAATTGTGGTACATGGCCTATTCATTGTGGCGGCTCCTCTGCAGAGCATGGGCTCTAGGGCATGCAGGCTTAGTTGCTCTGACCGGGAATCGAACCCACGTCCCCTGCATTGGAAGGTGGATTCTTATTCATTGTGCCACTGAGGAAGTCTAGAAAACCGTATCTTTTTAAGGGCCCGATAAGTGGTTGTTATAAAGCACAAATAGGGAGCAAGGCCCTGAAGTCTCACTAACAATCAGCAGGGAGGGGGTTACTTTACAT
>SJYC01117676.1:0-25299 GCA_006408675.1 Madoqua kirkii
GTTCTTGTCTGGGAAATCCCTATGGACAGAGGAGATTAGATACAGTCCATGAGGTCACAAAGAGGTGAACACAACTGAAGTGACTAACACTTTCACTCAGTAAATATTCAATGGATGGATGGATGCAGATTTAGGTGGAGTCATTTATCCAGGGAATGGGCCACCCCACAATCGTAACTGAGGATTCTTCATTTATAGAACAAGTCTGCACATAAGTGGAGAAACTCTAGCCTACTCCTATTCCAGAAGCTAAATAAAACACACCACACCGCACACACACACACCCTTACCTTAGCATGAGAAAGCTTCATTCTTAGTTACTCAGTCTTTCCACTTTCAAGGAACAGTTTATCTTCTGAACCAGGGAGTACGTCAGGCGCAGGAAAATGCTCTGGGTCATGCTCATTCAGCTGCTTACACTGTAAACACAATCTCTAATGTTTCAACAAGTCCATTCCTAACGCCTCTTTTCCTTGGGTTTCCAGTGTTTCAGTGGTGCTAGGGTTTCCCAGCTAGTCCCTAAGCATCTCTGTCACCTAGAACACAGCACAGTACTGGCAGCTGAGAGACAGGCTGAGTTCCAAGCCCCGGGAGGAGAGGGTATTATCTTGGGAAAGGGGGTAGTTCCCACGCAGACACTTGCCCTTGTAGCCCTTCCAGCTTTCCTATTCCTGGACCATTTACCAGACTGATTACCTGGGGAGGACACTTGCCTTCTCCAAGCCTCAGTTTCCACATATATAAAAGAAACGCAGGACAAGTGCCTGCTCCACGTATCCTTACGGCCCCCGTAAGGATAAAAGGATACATGTGGAGTGCTTAGCCCAGTGGGGCTCAGCTGGCTGAGCTGTTATTGTTATTATTACTTTTGAGTCTGCATTTGCCCCTGGAGTGGCCGCACTTTGAGAGCAGGAGTGGGGTAAGCAGGCCAAACACACTCAGCACTTGAAGTGTTAAGTTCGAAACTCCTTCTTTCTCTCCTCCTCTCCAGCTATAACCCCATTCTTTCTGGGGGAGTTGAGCACAGCGTGGGGTTAGAAGGAAAGTGAGGTTCAGAGGCACCCGGACACGGAGGGTGGGGAACAGGCAGAAGCCAGCTTTTCTTCTGGGGCTGCTTGTACCCCAGGGGAATTTGGGGCTCAGGGGACTCCAAAAGCCCTGAGCAGCGAGAAGCAGAGGAGAAGGGATTTTATCATCTCTTCCTTCTGTTTCCAAAGGTACATTTCCACCAATGGTTGTAGTTAGCTGTCTTCCGCTCTTTCCAGTGTTCTCTAGGCAGGGGTAGATTGGGGTGTGTGACGGGGGATAGGAGGTGTGGGGCGTGGGGGGGTTAGTTGGTGAGTTAGATGGGCAGCTCATGGGCACCTCTGACGCCCAGGGCATGGGCTTTGTCTCACTTTAGTTTGCAAAACACAGGCATCACAGAATAAGCTTAAGATAAATGCTCCCACCCTCAGGGTACAAAGGAATACTCTGGTTTACACCTAAGAAGTGGGAGGTGAAGACAGGATTTCCAAATGGGGAAATCTGATACAGAGGCCCGAGTGGAGGAGGGAGCCTGGCACTCTGTCTCCTGGAGACAGAGGGGGAAGGGAGGTGGGGGCAGAGAATCCACTGAGGCCCTGTTTGTCTCCCTTGGGCCTTTGGGAGCTCCAGCTGTACACTCGCTACTCACTTTGTCTCCTGGGTGCCTTAACGTTTTTACTAACCAGTGGCCTGGAGCAGTTTCAGAAACTGGTTACTAAGTTCTCAGAGCTGGGCCAAGGCCCCCAAACACTCACACCTCCCAAGGCACAAGTTCCTCCTGAACTCCAGTTTCAGGCTGTTTACCTGAGAAGACGGGGCGGGGCTTCACCATCCAATCAAGCTGTGTTTGTCCACGAGCGGGGTGCCTTCACTGGCTGGGAAGCACAAAGACATCTCCAGGGAGGTGATAACTGCCATCTCTGGAATTGTCCACAGCCTGTTGAGTCTCGCCTGGTCTCTGGGTTCAGTCAGAAGTCAGGGCTGGTAAATCCCTTTACAAGCGTCTGCCACTGTGGCTCCAAGAGCCATGTTCAGTGGCCAAGTGTTCGGTAGGGGAGACGGTGCTGACCCAGGCGCCAGGAGCTCTCTGTCTTTCCGAGGTGGCAGCAAGGAGTCAGCTCGTTGAGAGCCAGGTCATATTACTTGTACCCAGGGGAATGAATGTTTCCTTGTTATGCCAACAAAACCGGAGCCTCTCTACTGGGATGCATAATGGCTCGTTTGATTGCACACAGATTTGCAGTTCTGTTTAGCTTCTCCAAGGGCAGGGCTGCTGGCGTCTGGGGCTTAGGGTGCAGATCTAGTCATAAAAAGTGCCAAGCTATAGATACTCAAATAATTGGTATTCATTTGCAGGTAACTCCACTGCATAGTGAACGTTTTAGAAAGATCCTTAGGTCACTTAAAAAAATTTTTTTTTGACAGCCTAGGAAACGTCAGCATGGGTTGAACCTTACACAGGGATCTTAGTTTTTATCCTGCAGTCCTGTCTGCAATGTGAAGCCCAGGGCTCTGGGAGGCTGGGTGGGGGTTGCAGCTGGTCTATGCGATGTTCTTTCTAATTAGAAAAAGACAGTCTTTTCTTGAGACACTTTACCATCCTCTGCTGGGAAAGTGCTGTTTTAAGGAATTTAGCGAGTGTTAGTCGCTTAGTCTGGAGAAGGCAATGGCACCCCACTCCAGTACTCTTGCCTGGAAAAACCCATGGATGGAGGAGCCTGGTGGGTTGCTAAGAGTCAGACACGACTGAGTGACTTCACTTTCACTTTCATGAATGGAGAAGGAACTGGCAACCCACTCCAGTGTTCTTGCCTGGAGAATCCCGGGGACGGGGGAACCTGGTGGGCTGCCATCTATGGGGACGCACGGAGTCGGACACGACTGAAGTGACTTAGCAGCAGCAGCAGCATTCGCTTAGTCTTGTCAGACTCATTGTGACCCCATGGGCTGTAGCCTGCCAGACTCATCTGTCTGTGGAATTCTCCAGGTAAGAATACAGGAATGTGTCAACATTCTTTTCTCCAGGGGATCTTCCTGACCCAGGGATCAAATCTGGGTCTCCTGCACTGCAGGCAGATTCTTTACCGTCTTGAGCCACAAGGGAAGCCCCCTCAGTGGTGCTGAATGCGGGGGAAGCAGGATCCCTGCAGTCTGCTTTCTCCAAATCTGACTCAGGACTTCACGTCCAGTGGTGCTCCTATCAGTTACCCAACAGTCCCAGATTGCCTGTTTCCACTGGTTCCGATTTTAGTGTTTTGTGTGTGTGTGCGTGAACACAATCCTTATTTTTTTCGTTCTGTTGCTGTTCGTGTCTGCACATCTTCTCCCCCTTCCCTCCTCCTCTGAAGAGCCCACCGTTCACCTGTAAAGCCTCTTCCCCTAGGAAGTCACCTGTCTGTGCTGGAGCTAACATTTGTAAATACTCATGTTTACTTTTGAATGACCATAACGGTTCCCTGCATGGCACAAAGAGCCACACAAAACACCCGTTCTGTTGGGAACAATGCAATTCACTCTTCACACCCTCATGAAGTATTGCCCACGCTTTTTATTTGCAAAGTGTGTACCCAGCTCTTTCTCCTATTTCTGCCCACAGCTGCCCTGGGAGGAAGCTCACAGGCCTGGAGGGAGGTAACCTGGTGGTGGAGGGACTCAGTGCCTGGCAGAGCTGAGGGCTTACTGGCCACGTCCACTCCTGGCATCCTTTCTTCCTCTCCTGGCCTCTTGCATTCATGGCCTAGAATAGACTTTTCTTGGAGACTGGGATGAATTTTGTTACGTTTGTTTGTTTGGTAGAATAGTTGTGATTTTAAGAGAGCGATTGTGCCAGGAGAATCTGGTTTATGGAAAGTCAGTACATCTCAAGAAGAGATCCTTGTAATCCAGGAACCTTGGAGGAGTTAGTTATCGGGGACCTGACCTGGCTCTGCAAAGGGGGCCCACCCACTGGGTCCCAGCGATGAGTAGATCTGAGTTGGATTTTGAACAAGAGCCTGGAGAATCCCATGGTCGGAGAAGCCTAGTAGGCTACAGTCAGTCCATGGGGTCGCAAAGAGTCAGACACGACTGAGCGACTTCATTCACTTCACTTATGCACACATATACATGCCTATTTATACACATGTATACACATACACTCACACACACACAAACTACAGACACATACCTATATATACACATGCATACACACATACAGTACACATATGTACACACACACATGAATACATATATACATACACATATGCAATACACACAAAGACACACATAGACACATAGACACATATGCACAATACATGCCTATAAATACACATACACACATGTATACACACACACGCACACATTCCCCTTTCTGTGGTATGAGAACTGCTCTCTCAAGTCATCCAGAGGTTAAGGAGTGAGAATTTATTTTGGGGACTTTGCCAACTTTGCCAAAATCCGCGGTTTCTAGAGCTTTGCTGTGTCCTCACGTAGTTGCACCCTTGTTCTGTAGCTCAGTCTCCTCTCTGAAGACCAGCAAAGCTCTGCCCAATACCGACCACTGAGGAAATAAGCACTCTTTCCCTTTCCAGCAAATCCCCTCACCCATCCAAGTGCAGGGAGGCAGGAGGGGCAGGGAGCCTGGGCTGGTGGTGGTGGTGGGATGGTGACCTTGGCCATTCTACCTTTGGAGGTCTAGCCTCAGGGCAGAGTTCAGGGGCTGCCACTGGATTTCAAGTTTTTCCTTAAATTGTGTGTGTGTGTGTGTTCAGTTGCTCAGTCGTGTCTGACTCTCTGCAACCCCATGAACTGTAGCCCGCCAGGCTCTTCTGTCCACGGAATTTCCCAGGCAAGAATACTGGAGTGGGTTGTCATTTCCTCCTCCAGGGGATCTTCCTCACCCAGGTATTGAACCTGAGTCTCCCACGTCTTCTGCACTGCAGATAGATTCTTTACCGCTGAGCCACGCCAGGGAAGCTTCCCTTAAATTAAGCAGATACAAATGCATCCCTGCTGCTGCTGCTGCTGCTAAGTCGCTTCAGTCGTGTCCATTCTGTGCGGACCCCATAGAGAGCAGCCCACCAGGCTCCCCCGTCCCTGGGATTCTCCAGGCAAGAACACTGGAGTCGGTTGTCAGTTCCCTCTCCAATGCATGAAAGTGAAAAGTGAAAGTGAAGTCGCTCAGTCATGTCCAACTCTTAGCGACCCCATGGACTGCAGCCTACTGGTAGGCTGGCTCCTCTGTCCATGGGATTTTTTCCAGGCAAGAGCACTGGAGTGGGTTGCCATTGCCATTGCTGCATCCCTAACCCAGCACATTTCCCCCCATATGCCAAGATCTGGCTCAAAAGATCCCATGAAACTGGCTGATAGATTTCCACTAAACGGATGCTTTAGTTTACTGGAAAACTAAAGCTTAGTTTACACATAGACACACACACACACACACACACACATTCCTGAGACTTTCCCCAAATGGCTTTCTTTCCCTTCTTCCTCTCCTGGCAAGAATAGGAAGCGGCAAGGGCCTGATGGCATGTATTTACTGAGATGCTTTTTATTGAGGTTGTATTTGCAATCTCACTCAGGGACAAGACACATAGGAGACAGTGAACTACCATGAAAGAGGACCATGTGAATGCCATCTGGAGTTAGTTAAGGGGCATGTGGTGCAACAGTTCTTATCACAGAGCTGATGACCCTTTCTGACTGGGAGCAGGGTGGGTGGAGCTGTTCCAGACCCAGAGCTTGGACAGACCCCAAACTGGGAACCCGGGGCTGATGCCAGGCCTTTGTCTTCCTGGCCAGCTGGTCCTGCCCTGACCCTTGCTCAGATGCTGCTCAGGAGCACAGAGCAGGAGATGGGTCCTTTGGAGGGTTCTGTAGCCATCTTCCTTGGCACTGGGGACTTCAGGGACATATCCAGTTATCTTACTTCTCATGAAGGCTGTATTCTGACTATTTCAGAGATAGGAATCTCCAGCTTCACAGAAAGCATCCATTTAGTGGAAATCTATCAGCCAGTTTCATGGGGTCTTTTGAGCCAGATTTTGGAATGTGGGAGGGAATCCCAAGCCAGGCAGAAGTTATAAATAGAATCAGCAACCCTCCTCCACTCATCCTTGCAGGCTGAACAATAAGAAACTGGGCCCTTCCCTGGGAGTGAATTCCTGAACCCACTGCTTTGGACCACTTTAGGTTTAGGCGCCTCCAGACCTCCCCAGGGGGCAGCAGCTGAACACCCACTTCAGGGCTCGGCCGAACAATCCTGCACTTTATCTGTTAGTCTCCCCTTTGTTCACTCCAGACCTAGGAATGCCCCCCACCCCTGCTCCTTTGTCAGCTGTTCCAGAACCAGCACAAGAGCTAAGCTCCAGATCTCTCGCTCCAGTTTTTTATCTCCTCGATCCCCACCGCCTCGCCCTGTCTGCCCTTGGGGAGATGAACTTCACTCCTTCTCCCTCCAACTGGCTTGGCATCTCCAGGGAGGAGGCCTGGTGCTTTTTAATGAACTGAAAATGTGATTAAGTTGGACTCCAATTGGGCCTGCACACCCACCCAGGCAGGATGAGGTCATGGCTTGATGGACCGGCGCTGGCGCGCTCTCGCCAGCCTCTGGCACCACAGACGAGAGACGCAGGAAGAGAGAAGTAGCTAATGCTGGGCATCGGAGCCAGGGAGATGCTGGAAGTGAATTAGCTGACCCTCTGTGGTCTCCCTGCCAGAATGGTTTAGCAGAGAGCTGAGGAGAAGCCATCTTCGAGCTGTGGGGCTAGTACTGACGGCAGGCGATGGCAAGAGTTGCAGACAGTCGATTGCACTCCCTGTCTTATGTCATTGAGCTTTATTTTGCAGGAAAGTTGAAGGCAGGCATTGCTATCTCAGTTAGGACTGGGTCCTGCTGTGCCAGGAAAGCTAAAGTAGAAACCGCTTCCACGGTACAGCAGTGTATTTCTCTCTCACTGAGAAGGAGTTTGGAGTGCGATGATGCCAGGTGCTGGGTCCTTCGGTCTCGTTTCCCTGTTGTCCTCAGCCTCATGGCCCAAAATGGCAGCTTAAGCATCAGACGTCATGACCACATTCCAGTCACAGAACGAGAAGGGTTGGAAGAAGCACCCCTTCTTTTGGAGGCTGCTTCTTGGGAGTCACACACGACCTTCCTGCTTATGTTGGGGTTAGTGAGGGGAGTAAAGCTTAGTCTTATGACCACTCCCAGCTGCAAGGGAGGCTGAAAAATCAAATCTTTGTTCTCAGTGGCTCTGTGCCCTGCAGTTTTCTAAGAAAGAAGGGAGGAATAGATCCGGACAACTTTCCATCTCCTCCACAATCTCCCTCTTTTAAGGGTGAGGAAATAAAGGTCCCAAGAGGGGAGATCATCTTTTTGAAGTCATACATTTTGTGAGCGATGGGGTCGGTCTCTCTAAAACCTGTGCCATATCCACTGGGCTACACTGTTTTCCAATCTGACTGATAGGAAACAAGGCAGGGAGTCAGGGTCACTGGGGTCATGGAAAACCAGGTGAACTGTGGCTAAGTGGCAGGTGCCTGGCCTGTGGGGTGAAATCAGGTTTTGAGTTCAGCTCAGTGACTCCTTCACTAGTATAGCTGTTGGCAAACTAAACTGGTTGAGGACTGCTTTATACTCTTAAAAATAATTGAGGATCCCAAAGATTCTGCTTTTTAAAAATAATATTTATTTTTTATTTAGATGTGCTGGGTTTTAGTTGCTGAACGTGGGATCTTCGATCTTCATTTCAGCATGTGCGGCCTTTAGTTGGAGAATTTAAACTCTTAGTTGTGGCATATGGGATCCAGTTCCATAACCAGGGACTGAACCCAGGCCCCCTGCACTGGGAGCACAGAGTCTTAGCCACTGGACCACTAGGGAAGTCCCAGAGTGTGTATTTATTTGGCTTATGCCTGTCAATACCCACCCCAGTGTTCTTGCCTGGAGAATCCCAGGGACAGAGGAGCCTGGTGGGCTGCTGTCTATGGGGTCGCACAGAGTCGGACACGACTGAAGTGACTTAGCAGCAGGACCCCTAGCAGAAGCTGCCTTTGCAGCAGCAAGCCTGTCAATATTTACCCTGCTGCTGCTGCTGCTGCTAAGTTGCTTCAGTCGTGTCTGACTCTGTGCGACCCCATAGATGGCAGCCCACCAGACTCCCCCATCTATGGGATTCTCCAGGCTAGAACACTGGAGTGGGTTGCCATTTCCTTCTCCAAGGCATGAAAGTGAAAAGTAAAAGTGAAGTTGCTCAGCCATGTCCGACTCTTAGCGACCCCATGGACTACAGCCTTCCAGGCTCCTCTGTCCATGGAATTTTCCAGGCAAGAGTATTGGAGTGGGTTGCCATTGCCTTCTCCAAATATTTACTCTATTAGATATCAAAAAGAAATATCGTAAACATATACATTTATTTAAAACTAAGACATGATATTTAACATGAATGTGTGTTTGCTCAGTTGCTAAGTCATGTCTGACTCTTTGCGACCCTATGGTCTATAGCCTGCCAGGCTCCTCCATCCATGGGATTTCCCTGGCAAGGATACTGGAGTGGCTTGCCATTTCCTTCAATTTAACACAAAAACCATCTTTTTAATAAAAATTAGTATAAATTCCAAACCAAAAAAAAAAAAAAGAAAGAAAAGAAAAACTTGGGAGGAGGATGGTGTTGTCTCACAGTTTTACAAACCTCCTCACTGTCTGGCTTGAGAGAAAGCAGCTGGTTCTTACGTTTGCGTCTGCAGCCAGCCTGTTGTGAGTCCACACATCATGTAGTCTCTGGAAAATTCCACTGTGCTTTTGAAAAAGAATGAGAGCATAAAGGTCAGATGACATCTTAGTGTTATTACGAAACTAGTTTTGATCTTGAGGATTCCTACAAGGATCTTGAGAGCTTGTTGGGGGCCCTTGGACCACACTTGGAGAGCTGCTGACCTACTGAATTCTTTATTTTCTCCTGCCTCAGTTTCTAAATCAGAAAGGCTGTATTTAGCCTCTGAGGTTTGGGTTCTTTAAAAAATATTTAACTTTATTAAAAAAATATTTACTCATTTTTATTTGGCTGTGCTGAATCTCAGTTGCGGCACGCGGGATTTAGTTCCCTGACCAGGAGTTGAACTCGGGCCCCTGCATTGGGAGCATGGAGTCTTAGCCTCTGGACCACCAGGGAAGTCCTGAGGTTTGTGTTCTTTGATGGGGTCTTCAGGCTTCTGTGTGGGAGTGGGTGACCTGCTGGTCTCTGAAACAACTTTATTCATTGGATTACAGAGAACACAGACCACCACAGAGGGGGAGAGGGGTGTAGTGTCTCTGTCCTTAAAGCAGGAAAAGGGTGGAGACTCTGCAGGGCCATCAGCTGGGGGCTGTATAGGTCAGTGGTCTTGGGTGAGTGATGAGCAGTCAGAGGAAGCTGCCCATTCCTTGCGTCCCCCTGGCCCACCCAACACTGCTGGGCATGACTGTGTCCACTCCCTTGGATGAGGAGACATATGGAGACACACCTATGTCACGGATGGCTTGGGTTCCATGAGGACATGTGGCAACAGGCTTGGGAACCCAGGCCTGCTCACCAAATCTTTGCCATTGCCTTCTCCAAATATTTACTCTATTAGATATCAAAAAGAAATATCGTAAACATATACATTTATTTAAAACTAAGACATGATATTTAACATGAATGTGTGTTTGCTCAGTTGCTAAGTCATGTCTGACTCTTTGCGACCCTATGGTCTATAGCCTGCCAGGCTCCTCCATCCATGGGATTTCCCTGGCAAGGATACTGGAGTGGCTTGCCATTTCCTTCAATTTAACACAAAAACCATCTTTTTAATAAAAATTAGTATAAATTCCAAACCAAAAAAAAAAAAAAGAAAGAAAAGAAAAACTTGGGAGGAGGATGGTGTTGTCTCACAGTTTTACAAACCTCCTCACTGTCTGGCTTGAGAGAAAGCAGCTGGTTCTTACGTTTGCGTCTGCAGCCAGCCTGTTGTGAGTCCACACATCATGTAGTCTCTGGAAAATTCCACTGTGCTTTTGAAAAAGAATGAGAGCATAAAGGTCAGATGACATCTTAGTGTTATTACGAAACTAGTTTTGATCTTGAGGATTCCTACAAGGATCTTGAGAGCTTGTTGGGGGCCCTTGGACCACACTTGGAGAGCTGCTGACCTACTGAATTCTTTATTTTCTCCTGCCTCAGTTTCTAAATCAGAAAGGCTGTATTTAGCCTCTGAGGTTTGGGTTCTTTAAAAAATATTTAACTTTATTAAAAAAATATTTACTCATTTTTATTTGGCTGTGCTGAATCTCAGTTGCGGCACGCGGGATTTAGTTCCCTGACCAGGAGTTGAACTCGGGCCCCTGCATTGGGAGCATGGAGTCTTAGCCTCTGGACCACCAGGGAAGTCCTGAGGTTTGTGTTCTTTGATGGGGTCTTCAGGCTTCTGTGTGGGAGTGGGTGACCTGCTGGTCTCTGAAACAACTTTATTCATTGGATTACAGAGAACACAGACCACCACAGAGGGGGAGAGGGGTGTAGTGCTCTGTCCTTAAAGCAGGAAAAGGGTGGAGACTCTGCAGGGCCATCAGCTGGGGGCTGTATAGGTCAGTGGTCTTGGGTGAGTGATGAGCAGTCAGAGGAAGCTGCCCATTCCTTGCGTCCCCCTGGCCCACCCAACACTGCTGGGCATGACTGTGTCCACTCCCTTGGATGAGGAGACATATGGAGACACACCTATGTCACGGATGGCTTGGGTTCCATGAGGACATGTGGCAACAGGCTTGGGAACCCAGGCCTGCTCACCAAATCCTACGGTGGATGGAGTGCCCAGAGAAAGACACCTCCTAGTGCTTTACTCAGGGAGTAACAAAGAGAAGGTCTGGAGGACCAGCTTGGGAGAAAACAGAAGCTGATTCAAGGAGCATCCACAAGGTTGGGACCATGACAAAGATCAGAATTAGCTGCTAGGAGAAGCCCAGGCACTGACCTATCGGAGCAGCGTCCCAGGGGCAGCTGTGCCTTTCCTGGGGCGTCTGTTAGCAACGCAGGGTTTGGCTTGACCGTAATTACTCTGTCTCCTGCTGCCTGAATTTGGCCATTGGCCTTGTCTGGTGTGGCCTGAAACCTAAGTCCTGTGTAGCGTCCAGAGCCTGGTTCAGACTGTACCTCCTTCCCTGGTATCTCGGTGCAGCTTCCTTCCTGCTGTGATTGGTCATACCCTTGGGAAGACATGTTAATATTGAGACCAGGTCTTCAGGCTGTTATGCAAACCTCCCCCATGGAAATACCTGGTGCAGGCCTATTGAAAACTCCCTGAGAACTGAGAGTTATGACTCTCATTGCTGTTGTCGTGACTGTTGATTTAGCGCTTTCGTACAGCCTGGTGTGCGTGTCGTGGGCTTCCCTGGTGGCCCAGATGATAAAGAATCTGTCTGCAATGTGAGAGACTTGGGTTCGATCCCTGGGTCAGGAAGATCCCTGGAGAAGAGAATGGCTACCCACTCCAGTATTCTTGGCTGGAGAATCCCGTGGACGGTGGAGCCTGGTGGGCTACAGTCCATGGGTCGCCAAGAGTCAGACACGACTGATCAACTAACACCGTCACTTTCATGCGTGACTTGGGAATACAGCTCCTGTCTTTGAAAAGCCTGTAGGGAAATGGGGAAATGGCCCTGGAAATGGAGACCAGAGTAGATGCACCCAGGGGCCTATGGGAGCATCTAACTAACTTTCTATTGTGGGTCTTGCCTGGCACAGCGTCTGGACATAGTAGATGTGCAAGAAATTGAAGGAGACATTGGGGTGTGTTCAGGAAACTGTCAGTAATGCAGGATGTGGGGAAGGGGAGGGGTGAGTGAGAGAAGGAGGCTGGGCTCAGGCCATGGAAGGTCAGGCCTCCCTGCCTCCCTCATGCTGGGACTTGGCCCTCCAAGTGGGGAATGGGACTTAGACTTGCCTTTTCTATTGACCACACAGCTAAATGTTTGCTGAGTGACCATATGGTCACCTCCTGCTGGTCCCTGTCTCTCCATGGCTCTCAGAGGACACGGTAACTCCATCTTGGACTTATGTCCATGGAGGTATCCTGCCTGGGGCCTGGCCTGGCAGGGGTGCTCAGCTACCCAGGAACTTGTGTCTTCCTGACCCATCCAGCACTGCCAGTCATGACTGTGTCCAGCTCCCGCGGACAAGGAGACAGGCAAAGCACACCTACATCAGAGATAACTTGGGTTCCATGAGGGCGTGTGGTAATAGGCATGAAAACGCAGGCCTGCTCACCAGACCCTACAGTGGATGGAGTGCCCTGGGACGAATCAGGATGTGGGTGACGGATCAGGGCATTCTGGAAGGAGCAGATGGCAGGCTAGGTGTGCCACTGTGCTACCGCTGTGGGATAAGGCCAGCTGGGCTTTAAAGGCTGGCAGGCATCTGGAAATCCTCCTTGACCTTCACACTGTGGTCACTCTCATGACCAAGCTCAGGCCAGGGCTGAGGACAGCTTTTCCCTTTTCTCTGAGAAAGAAAGCCTAGGCAGGTTTTAGATGCAGATGGTCGAGGCCTCAGGAACTGTTCTAAGGGAGGTGGCGTGTCTGCAGAAATCCATTCCCTCCTGCAGGCAAGTGATCAGAAACCACCCTTCTTGCTAAGGCTTTCTGAAAACCATTTACTACCTCCAGGGACCTCTCAGGAAATGTGCTGGAGTACTGTTCCCACTTTTCCATCGAGCAGGGATGAAGGTAGGCCAGCTGCAGACAAGCCACTCTGGATCCTGCTTCCCACCCTGGGCTCTGAAAGGGGGAGGGGACCCTGGACTCCTGGGTTTCTCCCTTCCTCTGACTGGTTCTGTGTCCGCCGAGGGCCCTGGTCCCTGTGCCTGGGAGCTGGTCGTGTGGTACAGGGACTGCTTGAAGCCACTGTTCTACAGCCCAGGCAATGGGAGCCACCACTAGAAAACCGCATGGAGTTGCCTTTTTTTTTTTTTTTGTCTCCTCCCTCTGGTTCCAAATTGTGTGTGTGGCAGAAAGTAGGCAAGTGCCCAAGCTCCTGCCCCTACCCCAAAGAGACCAGTAATCTCCTCCATATATATATATTTTTTAATGTGAACCTTTTTTTAAAGAGCTTCTCTAGTGGCTCATACAATAAAGGATCTGCTTGCAATGCGGGAGACCTGGGTTTGATCCCTGGGTGGGGAAGATCGCCTGGAGGAGGGTGTGGCAACCCACTCCAGTGTTCTTGCCTGGCACATCCCCGTGGACAGAGGAGTCTGGCAGGCTACAGTCCATGGGGTTGCAGACAGTCAGACACGACTGAGCGGCTAAAGCATAGCACATTAAAAAAAAAAAATGTCTTTATTGAATTTGTCACAATATTGACATTAAAAGACGCTTACTCCTTGGAAGGAAAGTTATGACCAACCTAGACAGCATATTAAAAAGCAGAGACATTACTTTGTCAACAGAGGTCCATCTAGTCAAGGCTATGGTTTTTCCTGTGGTCATGTATGGATGTGAGAGTTGGACTATAAAGAAAGCTGAGCGCTGAAGAATTGATGCTTTTGAACTATGGTGTTAGAGAAGACTCTTGAGAGTCCCTTGGACTGCACGGAGATCCAACCAGTCCCTCCTAAAGGAGATTAGTCCTGGGTGTTCATTGGAAGGACTGATGTTGAAGCTGAAACTCCAATACTTTGGCCACCTGATGGGAAGAGTTGACTCATTTGAAAAGATCCTGATGCTGGGAAAGATTGAGGGCAGGAGGAGAAGGGGACAACACAGGATGAGATGGTAGGATGGCATCACTGACTCAGTGGACATGGGTTTGGGTGGACTCCGGGAGTTGGTGATGAACAGGGAAGCCTGCCGTGCTGCGGTTCATGGGGTTGCAAAGTCGGACACGACTGAGCAACTGAATTGAACTGACTGCTTGTTTTATGTTTTGGTGTTTCGGCTGTGAGGCTTAGAGGAACTTAGTTCCCCAACCAGGGATGGAACCTGCACCCCCTGCCTTGGGAGGTGAAGTCTTAACCCCTGGACCACCAGGGAAGATCCTGAGTGGCATTTCTGATGGGCCAGGCAGTGGGACAGGATGGAAAGAATCAGACACAAGCCTCAGCCTCCTTCCCCGAGTCTCAGGTGCCAGGGATGATGGAGATTCTTAGACTTGTCTACTAGAAAGAAAAGTAGGGTCCTCCCCCAGGCACCCCCACTGGAAAGACACCCACCTTGTTCTGGAGGACTGTGACTGTCCCAAAGAAAAGATCAATAACAGCAGCCCTTTGTTGACAAGGGAACCCCCAAAATACTAGTGAATTGATAGTGTTGCCTTGGCAACCATTCACCCATGTACAACCCAGGCAGATGGAGATGAGAAAAGGGACAAAGATATCCTTCTGTCCTGCTGGCGACCTGTTTGCTATTCTGAAGAGATGCCTGATGGCAGTAAGGACAGTGGAAGGGCTCTCTCTGGTGGCCAGGATATCAATGTCAGTGACAATGATGATGGTGAAACGGGGTCATCATTTCTAAGGCTAAGCCTCTGGCATGCATTATTCCATCCAGTCTTCACTTTCATCCTTTCAGATTTTTGTTCAGTCGCTAAGTCACATCCAACTCTTTGTGACCCTATGGACTGCAGCACATCAGACTCCCCTGTCCTCCACTATCTCCCGGAGTTTGTCCATTGAGTTGGTGATGCCATCCAACCATCTTATCCTCTGTCACCCCCTTCTCCTCATGCCCTCAATCTTTCCCAGCATCAGGGTCTTTTCTAATGAGTCAGCTCTTAGGAGTTTTCAGGTGGCCAAACTATTGGAGCTTCAGCTTTAGCATCAGTCCTTCCAGTGAATATTCAGGATTGATTTCCTTTAGGATTGACTAGTTTGATCTCCTTGCAGTCCAAGGGACTCTCAAGAGTCTTCTTCAACACCACAATTTGAAAGCATCAGTTCTTCAGCGCTCAGCCTTCTGTATGGTCCAATTCTCACATCCGTGCATGACTACTGGAAAACACGTAGCTCTGACTTACGTCTTTTCAGGATCCACGACATAGTTTGGTGCAGTCATAGTTTGCCATAGTCTTTTCAAATAGGCGCTGTTATTATTGCCTCCACAGAGGAGGTGGGGTTAGGTAAGCAGCTAGGGTCACACAGCCAGCACAGGGAAGAGGCAGAAGCTGGGCCTGGGGCTGTGATGTCATACCAGAGTCAGGGCAGGGCTCTTGCTGGTGTTGTCTTCAGAAACCTCAGCTTCTCCCGAAGTGCTCAGTGGTAAAAGACAGGCGCATGTCATCACCTCAGCAACACAGGCCCAAGACGGCCATCTCTGTTCATCAGTCACTTGCTCCATGTGTCCACCTGTGAGGCAGTGTCTGCAGCTGGAGTCTCGTTTTACTCCAAGATGCCCTTTTCCATGGAAGAATGAGCTTTGTCCCCATCCCCACCGCCACAGTGGGGCAAAGCTGGACTTAAGCCTCTCCTTTTTCTCTGCCATGTGAGGGTGCGGGGGAGAGCTTAGGAGGGTAGGGCGATGGAGGGAGGGAGGCTGTTCTCAGCCACAGCTCTCAGTTTGCAGAGCTGCTAATCGTCCTTGCCCAAGCCTGCTTGCTGCAGCGTTGCAAGTTAGCAGTCCACGTGACTGCTGCTTTTCTCAGGTTCAGAGGGAGCCAGTTACGCCCAACTGCTTGGGCCAGCTGGCCTTGGAGCTGCCTGGGTCCTCCCGGGGGCCTGGTTCTGATGGCAAACTGCACAAGTCAGGCAAAGGCAGGGCACTGTGGACAGGACACACATTTCCCCGGGACCACCACATGACCCTGGGGCTCCCCCTAGGTGGCTCTCCCAGGTGGGAAGAAGCACTGGGTCAGATTTCTATTCCTCTAGAGACCACAGGGCTAGCCGCCTCATCAGAACCAGCCTTGTCCTGATTGACCTTGTACACTTAGAGCAGATTGGAGTTCTCTCTCCTGAAAACTGGTCACTTGTTGCTCTTTTTCACCATCCCCTTTACGAATGCGGATTTGCGCTGATTGACCCTACAGGACTCGGCTCGCTCTTCTTGTACTTCTTTCATTTTAGCTGAAGTCCTTCCATCAACAGCTGGCTTCCCTTCACCTTGAGAACATGCCTGTACAGGAAGGAAATCGTGTACCCTGTGGGCATCAGTTATAGCAACAATACTGCCTCATGTCAAGTTGAAGACAAAGTGCGATATTGATTTTAAGATGTGCTCTGATTTCAGAAACGTTAAATTGTGAAAAACAAAAACACGAGTTTAAAAATTACCAACAGGTGTTTTTTTTTTCCCCACGAGTTAACATCTCTGATATGGCACTAGTGGTAAAGAACATGCTTGCCAACGTAGGTAGACCTGAGACGTGCGTTCAGTCCCTGGGTTGGGAAGATCCCCTGGAGGAGGAAATGGCAACCCACTCTAGTATTCTTCCCTGGAGAATGCCATGGACAGTGGAGCCTGGCAGGCTGTAGTCCATAGGGTCGCACAGAGTCAGACATGACCGAAGAGACTTGGCATGCATGTTATTGAGAAAAATTACCAAAATGCAGAATGTGAAGGTGCTCACAAATACAACTTACAGGGAGGGGTGATTATACTAACGTGTCCAGGAGTCATTAGTGAGAACAGTTCCAAACTTGCTTGTGTTATGGGGTTTAGGTTGTCAACAAAGTGATAAAACCTAGGAACATCCCTAACCTGCCAGCACCCCTGGGACACTCTGTAGAGTTCTGGCATGTTTTTGCTGATGGGAACTGGTCCAGTGTGGTCCATCCCAGGAACCATCTTGGAAACGTTTGCTCAGCTTCATCCCTGACACATGTTGTTTAAGTCTTGGGATGAAGCCTGAAGGGTCTGCTTTGTAAACCTCATCTCTGATGGAGGAACCAAGCTCAGGGAGGGGAGGTGACCAGGTGAGTGCGGATCAGATGCCTGGCCTTCCTCACTGGGATCCTCACAGCCTCCGGTGGATTTCCACAGGAACTTCAAGCTCTGCTCCTTTCACTCACAGAATCTCTTTACCCCTGCCCTTCAGAGGACACTGTCTGCCCCTGCAGACCAGGGCCCTGGCATCTGCATTTCCAGGGCTCAGTTCACAAGGCTGCCCTGGCCTGGGGGTGCCCCACCAAACAGGGGTCCGACAGAGTTCCACGAACTGCTGGACCGTTTCGTCTGACGTGGACAAGCACCTCCTGGGTGTGAGAGAGTGGTCTTGGATTTCTGGGCGTGGTGGGTCTCCCAGCCCCGAGGTCAGGGGACCCCCGGCCGTGTGGGTGGCAGCCTTCCTAGGTGGCCTGTCCTGCCCGCAGGGCCTTTGGGAGCAGTGCCAGCTTCTGAAGACGGCCTCCGTGTTCTCCCGCTGCCACGCCCTGGTGGACCCGGAGCCTTTCGTGGCCCTGTGTGAGCGGATGCTGTGCGCATGCGCCCAGGGGCTGCGCTGCCCTTGCCCTGTGCTCCTGGAATACGCCCGCGCCTGCGCCCAGCAAGGGATGCTGCTGTACGGCTGGGCGGACCACAGCTCCTGCCGTGAGTCTGCGCGGGACCCCACCTCCTGCTGGGGTGGGCGGGGGGTCTGTCCTGGATGTCCCACCCCAAGTAGCCTGTGCTGAGGTGCTGACCGAGGTCCTGGTTCCCTCGCGGCTCCTGCCCCCTGTCCCCGACTCACAGAGCGAGTCCCCTCCCTGACGGCTTCAAGGAGGTTTGAAAAGTCCCCCTGGCCAAGTCCCCATATCGCTTCTCCTGCCTCTGTTGTCACGCCCGGCCTCTCCGCTTCCTCGTGGACTCAAAAGCTGTTCCCCAGCTTTGCTAGGGGTCGGGGGGGGAGTGGTTGAGGGGGGCAGGGGGAGGTCTCATCCTGTCTCTTATACACATCTTCCCAGACAAGTGATGTGTATAAGAGACAGCGCTTCTCCTGCCTCTGTTGTCACGCCCGGCCTCTCCGCTTCCTCGTGGACTCAAAAGCTGTTCCCCAGCTTTGCTAGGGGTCGGGGGGGGAGTGGTTGAGGGGGGCAGGGGGAGGTCTCATCCGTTCAAGTCTGAAACCGACCAGGAGCAGGGCGGGGATCTCGGCATCCTGGCAGGCTTTTCTCAACACACACACACACACACGCACACACACACACACACACACACACACACTTTTCTGTGTGTGTTTCCAGCTTCTAAGTTAGAGCGTTTCATCTTTGCTGTGGGGGTGTGAGAAGGGTGGTTGTTGACAGCTGGGTTCGCCTCTGGAAGGGGGACTGGCTGTCTTTTCAGGTCTTCGAAGGTAGGAGGGGCAGATGACCAAGGTATCTTGGAGGAGAGGCGGTTTGGGATGCTCGGTCCTTCTGGTTCTCCCACCTGAGCATCAGTCAGCGGCCAGCAGAGAGACAAAGGAGAGCCGTTCTTATCCATGAAGGGCTGGGTCCAGTGGGAACAGAGGCTTAGGTGATGAGCTCCAAGGGCTGTCCTGCCACTCAGTGGACATAGATAGGGGATCTAGCCTGGAAGATGCTGTGTGCCCATTTCTGGGTGGGGTGTCTGATTGAACCCAATCTCTTTCTTTTTTCAAAAAAAATTTTTGATGTGGACCATTTTTAAAGTCTTTATTGAATTTGTTACAATATTCCTTCTGTTTTATTTTATTTTATTTTGGCCATGTGAGATCTTAGCTCCCTGATCAACCCTACACCCCCTGCATTGGAAGGTGAAGCCCTAATCACTGGACACCAGGGAAATCCCGAGCCCAAGTTCTTGAGGAAGAGGAACCCTCAGAAGAGGGATGGGATGGAAGACACCATTTCTGGCTTGTGTGGCCTTGGAGGCCTTGCATTTTCAGCCTGGAGGCATTTGGCATCCCCCGGAGAGGGGTTTAGGAGAAAAGGACAAAGCAGAGAAGCAAACGATTGGCCAGTTGTTCGTGGGCATCAGGGGTCTCAGAGGGAGCATGGTGGTGCCAGGTGACCCTGCTGAGTCTTAACCAGGCCCCACAAGGTGGAAGATGCCCCTTCAGGGCAGGAGTGGTCAGCGGACCACCTGGGAGGTGACTCTGACCAGTGGGGTGCCACTGAAGTGGAGATGGCCCGTAGGCATTGAAGACAGAGGGGCCAGACAGAGGGCCTCAAGGGCTCTGAGCACCTCTTGGCCTGTGAGATGCTGCCTGGAGGGGACTGGCTCCAGGGGGACTCCCGGGTTTTCCGTTTCAGGACCCGACTGCCCCGCGGGCATGGAGTACAAGGAGTGTGTGTCCCCATGCCACAGGACCTGCCGGAGCCTGCGCATCACCGAAGTGTGTCCGGAGCAGTGTGTGGATGGCTGCAGCTGCCCTGGTAACAGACGTCCCACTTTATTTACAAACCTGAGACCTCGCCAGTGCCCTTGGCTCGGAGAAGCCAGATGAAGGCTGCTTGTGTTTATTCCCCATCGCTGAATTCAGAGGCCCTTTATTTACTTTTTAAAAAGTCTTTGTACAGAGTGGCCAGAATTAAGTTGGCATTTATTTTTAGTTTATGTTTTCCTGTTGTACCATATCCACGAAAGCGCATGTGTGTCTGGGGAGTACGGTGATCTGGGCTCCAGCAGTGACTTTGTTTGGGGGAGAGGGTGGCTCATGGCTCTATCTGAGCTGCAGTGTTTTCTTGGTTAAGAGTCAGGGCCTGGTCTGGGAGAAAGACAGTCTAAACTCTCTCCTGGGTTGGCCACGTGAGCTCACCTGAAAAAGTCTCTTCCAGGAGAGACCTCGTGAGCTTTGGTGAAAAGTTCTGGTTAATTACTGAGAGTGAGTCTTGTGTGTTTCCACTCGCGACTTACCTACTGGAAGACTCTGAATGAAACATTTGCCTCCATGTCTTTGAGAGGAACATGGAGACAATCTTCCCCCACCTCTGTGCAAGATAGACAGAAAAGAAATTCTTTGAGCTTTCTGGGAGAAGCCTTCAGCCTAGACTCATGGCTTCCTTTCTGGAAGGCCTTGAACAGAACTCTTTCCCCCACTGCTTCATCACTAGAGTGGAGATAAATAGCACCCCCCACCCCACCCCCTCACTTAACAAACTGAAAGATCAGCATCATAGAATGAGTCCTTTGAGCTTTCTGCAAGAAGCCCTGAGCAGATGACTACCCCGGGGCTTCTGTGGTTGTAGATGAGTCATGATGGTGACAAGGCTGAGTCTTTGTCTTGATGCCCTTGACCCAGAGGGACAGCTCCTGGATGAAGGCCGCTGTGTGGAAAGTGCCGCGTGTCCCTGTGTGCATGCTGGAAAGCCATACCCTCCGGGCGCCTCCCTCTCACGAGACTGCAACACCTGGTAACTGGGGCTGAGCAGTGCAGGTTTGGGGAGCTGCCAGGGGCTGGGGAGGGGCCGGTGGGCCAGCAGGGGCATTCGGGGCACTGGCAGGTGGAGCAGGACCAGGCCTGGGCTGGGGTGGTTTGGGAAAGGCCGTGGAGGTTGACAGTGGGGAGCAAGGGTTATGTCCAGATCTGCCTGGAGGCGGGGGGTTGGAGGGAAGGCCGCTTCGCAGGCAAACAGCGTCTCTAGCCGCCCTGCCAGCCACGCTTTAATGAGCGACTCTCCCCCTGCTGCCTTTGCTTCTCTCAAGCCATTTCCTCCAGAGGCCGCTCCGGGTGTCCGCCCCCCCGCCCCCGCACACAGGGCAGGGGAACACCTCAAGACCTTGTCCCTGGCTGCCTTTCCCTCCTGGGCTGTCTTCCAGGAGTCTCCAGGGCTGCCCAGCACTGGTCAGGGCGTTACCCCGTCAGAGTCCACTCTCTGTTTCCACCAGCAATATGTGTGCGTATGTGTGTGCATGTTGTATGTGTGTTTATATGTGTATGTGTGTGTATATATGTGTGTATGGGTGTGCACATGTGTTTGTGTGTGTCTGTGGATGTATGTGTGTGCATGTGTTTGTGTATGTGCGTGTGTGTGTGTGTGTTGAGAGGGTAGAGATTCAACTGCTCTGTGCCTGGATGGACTTGCTTGCTCTCCCTCGTCTGTCTGTCTGTCAGTGTTTGCTCCCTTGCCTCGGCGTTGTCTCCATGATTCCTCTGTGGCTGAAGCCCCACTAGGTGCACTGCCACCTCCTGAAGCCCCCTCTGATTTGGGTGGCTTTCTGGTCCTATACCCCTGCTTGGGGGCTGTGGGGTGGCG
Organism: Madoqua kirkii; assembly: GCA_006408675.1. Classification (NCBI taxonomy): domain Eukaryota; kingdom Metazoa; phylum Chordata; class Mammalia; order Artiodactyla; family Bovidae; genus Madoqua; species Madoqua kirkii. Next base: position 21,145 of record SJYC01117676.1, read on the forward strand.
GTGTCCTCTCCAAACCCATTCATGGATGCCTGCCTCTGCAGACCCACCCATAACCCGTGCTTCTCTCTCCACCAGCATCTGCAGAAACAGCCAGTGGGTCTGCAGCAATGAGGACTGTCCAGGTAGGAAGCTTCCTCCTATACCCACTGCCCTCCTCCCAGTGGAGAGGTGTAGCCTCCCTTACCGGATGGGGAGGACCATGTAGCCAGGCAGCCTCTCCTCACCTGGACATGCAGGCTGGATGCAGCCCCTGTTCACAACTGCAGCACCAGCTGTGCTAAACTGTTCCTTTCCAGCCAACCAAGGGAGGCCACCAGCCGTGAAACGAGCAGCTGGGCAAAGCTTTCACACTATTTCCTGTCACCTGTTTGCTCAGAGGATTACGGTTGCGTGAGCTGTGAAACCTGCAAGGTCATGGATGACTAAACAAAGATGACGCAGATTCCTTGAAAAATTAAGAGGAAGAAGGGCTTGATAATTCTTTAAAGTTGACGTGAGGAATTTCTGGAATTTTCCAGAATGCCTGAGCCAAAGACCTTGGCAGGATCCAAGGGCTTCCCAGGTGGCTCAGTAAAAGAATCTGAGGCAGGTAAAGAATCTGCCTGCAATGCAGGAGCCACAGGAGACTTGGGTTTGATCCCTGGGTTTGGAAGATCCCTTGGAGGAGGAAATGGCAACCCACTCCAGTATTCTTGCCTGGAGAATCCTATGGACAGAGGAGCCTGGTGGGCTACAGTCCATGGGGTTGCAGAGTTGGACATGTTTGAGCATTTGAGCATAGCACCACAGGGGCTAGAAAAACCGGACCACCCAATGATTTCTCCTACCCTGTCTTCACCCTGGAAAGTCCATTTAGGAAAAGTTTCAATATAGTCTCTGCCTTTTACTTTCTCCTCTGTTTAGCCCCAACTCCATCTATGGCAAATTTTGTCCGCTCAGATCTCCCTCTGCCTCCTCCCCTCCAGCCGGCCCCCTCCATGACCCTGGCTCTTCTCTTGATGTATCTCCCTTTTCGGTCAGTTACATGATGTTTTCTATTCTTTATGAGGCAGGTGCAATTTATTCTCATTTTACAAAAGAGGAAACAGGTTCAGAGAGGTCAAGTAACTCACTCAGACACACACACACACACACACACACACGTCCAGGATCCCCATGAAATCGAGCTAATTGGAAGTTGCTGACCAGGTGGCTGGGAATGTTTTGGGTGTTTTCTTGGCAGAACTTGGTCTTCTCGGGAACCTGTGAGCAGGGCTGGGGTGAGTGTCGCTGTGCACCCCATCCTTTGGCTCCTCCTCCAGCCCCCTGGGCTCACGGCTCTCCAGCACGGCTCTTCCTGGGTTTCCTGTGAGGCAGCCCCATCCCTCAGCTGTACCAGGGAGATAAGCTAAATACAATATTCAGACTTCTGATTCCCGGGAAACTTAAGGATGCCCATCAGGGGAGGTCAGAGCAGGAAATCAGATCGGAGGAGTAGATTCAGGCCCCAAGGTTTTGCTTTTGAATGTTTGTGGATTCTCTCATTGACCCTTCTTTTTCTGGGCATTGTCAGAGCTAAGGCAAGTCCAATTTCTTACTCAGATTAGAGTGCTCTTGAGGAGAGAGGGAGGCTGGGGGAAGCGTTCCCACCCATTTCCCTGTGACGGGGCCAAGGCCGGTGATGCACAGGGCTGTGTCACTTTGTAGAATGATGACACCACCTGAAACATCCCTTTCAAAAAGGCTTTTTCGGGACTCCCCTGACGGTCCAGGTTAGGAGTCTGCCTTGCAGTGCAGGGATGTATGTTTGATGCCTGGTCAAGGAAGTAAGATCCCACATGCCGCGGAGCAACTAAGGCCACACATCGCAGTTGAGACTCGATGAAGCCAAATAAACAAGTATCTTTTTTAAAAAAGCTTTCTCATGACACCTGTGGATTTGGAATTACAGCTTGGCTGCAATCAGCCGGGTGACCCTTGCCCACCCTTGCCCCTAATCACTGCCTGTTATGCTCTGACTTCCACAAAGAGTGACCCCTTATTCGTGCCCTTCTTGGGGGGCCGTGCAGTGGGAAGTCATGACTTGTTTCTGCTCATAGTTCTGGCTCCATGCATTCGTGTTTTCCCCACAACAGCCATTCTCTGACTTACTGGACGCCACTGGCTGCCCTACACTTCACTGTGTTTCTGAGCCTGGCTGCCCGGGGATAGTGCAGAACCCGGAGGTGAAGGTCTGCAACCAAGCGCCCCTACCTCTGATGCCAGCCATGCTAACTGCTAGAATGGCTCACAGAACTCAGGCAAACACTGTACTTATTATTACCAGTTTATTAAAAAATATATATGAAGGATACAAACGCTAGATGAAGAGGTGCACAGGGCAAGCTCTGGTAGGGTCCTGAGGCCCAGGAGCTTCTTTCCCCATAGAATGGGGGTCACCACCTCCTGAGTGTAGATAAGCTCACCAATCTGGAAGCCCTCCCGACTCTGTTGTTAATTTTATTTTAAAAAATATTGATTTATTTGGCTGTGCTGAGTCTTAGTTGTGGCATGCGGGATCTAGTTCCCTGACCAGGGATGGAACCTGGGCCCCCTGCACTGGGAGAGTGGAGTTTTAGCCACTGGACTGCCAGGGAAGTCTCTGATTAAGGGTTTAAATGGAAGTTTGGGGGCTGCTTGCCCTCCCCCTGACTTCCAAGGGCAGGGCCACACCTTGACCCCATGTCCGCTGTGCCTTTCAGTGCAGACATAGGCGTGAGGTGGTAGTCCGGGCTGATAAGCCTGGTCTTTGACAGGTGGGCAGCTGGCACTGCCCCTCCCCTCCCACCTTAGGCCTTTGGGGACTCCTGACTGTGTGACAGGGCCCAGCGTCAGCCCCTGGAGATGGAGCTGGCTGTAGGGCCCACTTAGGGGGAACTTGGGGTGTGGAGCAGATCCGTGCCGTGGAGGATGAGTCTTTGCTGTTTGCAGGCTGGGGGTGACAGGGCCGGGAAGGAGGGCTCCCACTTTGTGGAAGAGCCATGGCATGTGTCCCTGGTTATCTGTCTGTAGAGGATAAGGTGGAGAGGGGACGCGGAGAGGGGGCCTGGGAAGGACTCCAGATACCGCTTGGGCTTCAGTGGGGCCATTGTGGGCCCCAAGATGGGGATGCCCTGAGTAGGGTGGGGCCAGCAGGCATCACTGAGATGATGGCAGACCATCCCCCCCACAGATGGTCTGTGGTCCAGGGTGTATTGGGCCTGCACCATGGGCTGATCTGGGGCCTGGGAGGACAGAATAGTGGTTGAATCTGGGGCAAGTCGAGGGCTGGGGCTACAGGGTGATGCTGGGGAGTCCTCGCTGCCACCCCCAGCTGTGTCAGCCTGGCTGGGGAGCTGGCTCGGGTGGTGGTGAGAGATAATGGGCAGACGGCGTCCTGGGCCCCCACTGCCCCCGCTGAAGTCCCAGCAAGGGTTTGCCCATGAGGAGGCCTGAGAGCTGCCCCTCATCTGGGCAGGGGGTGAGGACAGCATCCTGGCCCCTGGACTACTGGCCCCATCAGTGCTCTGGGCTGGCTTTCTGCCCTCTTGCCCTCAGGGACTCTCCTGGTTGGGGAGAGCCCCTACGATAACAGTGCAGAGAAAGGCTTCTGACCCCAGCAGAGCAGAACCCAGGGAGGCAGAGGGGAGGGCTGGGAGCCACAGGGAACCCAGAGCCCAGAGCTGGAACTCACCTTGGCCTCTGACCCAGCGTCACCACCTAGCGTCACCACCCCCCGCAGCCTAGCACCCTGGGTGTGACTCCCTGGGTGTGACTTCACTCCCTGGGTGTGACTTCACTCCCTGAGGCTCAGGACTGATCCACTGGGCCTTGACCTCACATGGCCAGAGGCGTGGGGCCTGAGTAGAGTCCTCCTATGGGGCCCCTTTCTAGACCATGGTGGGGAGAAACCCAGGAAGTGCCCCCTGCTGGGACACCCCCTCTCCCATCCCCCTGTCCCCCCAAGGGTCTTGCTGGGACACCCACTCTCCCCTCATCCCCTATCTCCCCAGGGGTCCTGCTGGGACACCTCCTCTCCCCTCCCCCTGTCCCACAGGGAACCCACTGGGACACCCACTATCCCTTCCATTGTCTCCCCAGGGGTCCTGCTGGGACACCCACTCTTCCCTCATCCCCTGTCTCCTCAGGAGTCCTGCT
>SJYC01117677.1:0-10688 GCA_006408675.1 Madoqua kirkii
CACCCACTTGCCCCTCCCCTGTCCCCCAGGGGACCTGCTGAGACACCCCCTCTCCCCTCCCCCTGTCCCCCAGGGGTCCTGCTGGGACACGCCCTCTCCCATCCCCTGTCCCCCAGGGGTCCTGCTGGGACACCCACTTGCCCCTCCCCTGTCCCCCAGGGGACCTGCTGAGACACCCCCTCTCCCCTCCCCCTGTCCCCCAGGGGTCCTGCTGGGACACGCCCTCTCCCATCCCCTGTCCCCCAGGGGTCCTGCTGGGACACCCACTTGCCCCTCCCCTGTCCCCCAGGGAACCTGCTGAGACACCCCCTCTCTCCTCCCCCTGTCCCCCTAGGAGAGTGTCTCATCACAGGACAGTCCCACTTCAAGAGCTTTGACGACAGGCACTTCACCTTCAGCGGGGTCTGCCAGTACCTGCTTGCCCAGGACTGCCTGGACCACTCCTTCTCCGTCGTCATAGAGACTGTCCAGGTGAACCCACCAGGCAGCCCGGGGTGCCCACGGGGGTGAGGGCCAAGTGGACCCCACGTGTACTTCTTCCCTACTCAGCAAAGAAGACAGACAGGGCTCCCAGGGCTCCTTGAGGATCCAGGTCCCTGATTCCCTTTGGGCCTAGAGTCTTGAGGAGGGAGTGGTTCCGAGTGAGTGAAGCTGAGGCTGCCTGGTTGGGGTCTTTCCCTGAGTGCATGGGCTGGGGGCTGCGCTGGGGGTGGTGGTGACGCCCCTCTGCACGCCCCTCCTGGCAGTGTGCCGACGACCCCGATGCGGTCTGCACCCGCTCCGTCACCGTCCGCCTGCCCAGCCCGCACCATGGCCTCCTGAAGCTGAAGCACGGGGGTGGAGTCGCCCTGGATGGCCAGGACGTCCAGATTCCCCTCCTGCAAGGTGGGTGCCCCCACCCCTCACTGCCGCCTCTTCTGTGAGATGTGAAGGAGTGCTATTGTTGAGGACAGGCTGGTGTCTGAATTTATGCTGCAAGAAAGGAAAGCTTCCTGGAGGAGGAGGATGAGCTGAATGACGGCAGGGTGGCTGGTGATGGGTCAGACCCCAAGGCATCATGGGGCAAAGCCAGGTGACCCTGTGACCTCTGGGAAAAGCTCCCTGCTCAGAGACTTAGCCAGGCGGCAATGTACCATTATGCACAGCGCAATTCCAACCTTCACTCTCAGGGGCTTCCATACCCCGCCCCTCTGCTTTATGACCACTGGCCACTCCATGGCTCAGCATCGCCGTATTGCACAGAGTGGGTGAACTTGGGCCAGTGGGTCCACGGCTTGTCCGTGTTGTGCTTAATGCTGTGTGTCTCCCATGAGATGCTGTGTTCCCTAGGATAAGAGGTGTGCCTCCTACGTCGTCTCCAGAGAACACTGCAGGTTTAGCTTTGCTCACAGCATTGCTCAGCGGTGAAGACTGGGTCACTCAGCTGGGAAGCATGTGCCACAGCCCAGGGAATGACAGAGGGGTTAGAAAAGGTTCAGTGAAAAACCCACCCCGGCTCAGGGCATGTGCATAAGCTAAGGATGCAGAAACCTCTACTGCCCCCTCGTGGCAGTATGGGAAATGGCAGGCTACCGGAGGGATGCAGAGGCACCTTCTACGTGGAGCCCAGTTTGCGCTGCCACCCACCTGATCCACCTTTCCTCTGAGACCCTCTGTAAGCCTCATGGCCACCCCCCAGCTGCCCCCTAATTCACTGCTTTCATTGCCACAGTCCACTGTGACAAAGCCCACCTCTCTCTACAACCCATCTGCCTGCCGCCCTCTGCCCTGGACGTACCCCAAGCCTGAATCCCGACCTTGCTTGGTTCCAGGTGATCTCCGGATCCAGCACACTGTGACAGCCTCCCTGCACCTCAGCTTCGGAGAGGACCTGCAGATGGACTGGGACGGCCGCGGGAGGCTGCTGCTGAAGGTAGGCGCCCTCCTGGCAGCCGGACCGCACAAAGCCCCTGTTGTGCTCTGGTGGGGAGCTTGAGGGCCGGAGGGGGATTCCTTTCTCCCCCACCCGCCCTGAGCCCCCAGAGGGAGGAACAGGCCTCTCTTGTGTATGAGAGGCTGGTGATTGCTGTCTGGACGCCCCTTGTTCACTGTGGCAGTTCCTGGGTGCTGGGCTCTGGTCCTCCGAGGGTTTCCAGTCTGGGTGGGCTCCCTGCAGGGCTGGGTTGGGGGCGGTGGTGGGCAGCTGGTTTACTGCTAAGGCTCCTAACTGCAACAAGGCTTGTGATCAGAGGGTGTTCCCTGGGGCGCCTGCCATGGGGCTCACAGCGAAGACCTGGGTCATGTACCCACTACCTGTGAAGGATTGTTCTGGGAGCTGCCAGGTCCAAACCCTCTCACCCCCATCCAGGGGCTTGGCAGCCTGGGGGGTCACTTCCAACTGCTCTCTGTGCTCTTACAGTCACCTTGGATAGGGATCTGTATATGTCACAGGGCTGGCTTCCAGATCTGTGTTTTCCTGTGAAAATTTCCCCAGAAGGTAGTCACTGCTTTCTCATAAACAAAGCAAGCAGGACTCATGGGAGCCAGGAGACATGTCCAGGCCTGCAGCCCCGATCAGCCGCCCGGGCAGGGCCACTACCACTGGGCCCGTGCTTCTCACTTTGGCGTCTTTAGATGCCTTTACACTCTTCAGTTTTACCGAAGGTGCTGAGATCTTCTAAGGGGGTTATATCTACTGATGTATCCTATTGCTTCCCTCGTGGCTCGCAAAGTAAAGAGCCGGCCTGCAATGTGAGAAACCTGGGTTCGACCCCTGGTTTGGGAAGATCCCTTCGAGTAGGAAACGGCAACCCACTCTAGTATTCTTGCCTGGAGAATCCCATGGATAGAGGAACCTGGTAGGCTACAGTCCATGGGGTCGCCAAGAGTTGGGTATGATTGAGTGATGGCACACATAGAGAAATAAATAAAAAATAAAAGTTGCCTTCACCCAACAACTTAAAAAAGAAGAACATGAAAATCTTAGAGATCTTATCAAACTCTCAGGTACGTTGGAAATAAAGATACGCTCATTTCTGGAGCAGGATAGTGACTCACAGTCATTTGGTCACAGAGTGAGCAGAACTCAGGTCTCCCACACCCCGGTCATCAAGGCAGGCAGCCCCGGTAACTCCCCCACTTTCTCAGGCACTTCCCTCCGCACAGGGAGGGTGCTCTTGATCTGCGAGGCGCCCCAACACCCCGCTTCAGCAGGCCCATGGCGCCTTGTCCTGGGCGGCTGACCTCCTTCCTGCAAGCTCCTCTGCCTTCTCTCTCCTCTGAGAGAGAAGGTGGATTTGCTTCTGTGGGGAGGGAGTGCAGGGTTATCTCTGGGGCCGGGCTTGGTGGGTTTGACCAAAGAGAAGAGGCCTTCACTGGTCAAGACTACAGGCAGGTGACCCGGCCTGGGGAACGTCCTAGGTGTTTTGGTGTGTGTGAGGGAGCGCATTCCATGCTGACCCCGGATTTGTGGGGACTGCTGAGTGGAGGGCACCGGCTGGTGTCAGGACACCTGGGAGCGGCGGCTGGGGATCCACCAAGGCAGTGGGATGAGGTGGGGCAAAAGAGAAGCTGCCAGTGGCTCCCTAGGTGCGGTGTAAATCCCGCCGTCCAGGCAGCGGGGCTGTGTCGGCTGTGAGGCAGGCCCAGCTCGGCCTTAGAGTGGAGGAGAAAGGGTTCTGACAGTTTTCACTTGGTCAGAAGTGCCCCTGAGGTTTATTCCAAACGGCAAATAGCCGGCGCATTCTCCCCAAGTCCCCGACCCTGGACAGTGTGGGCCTGGCTTCCACGGACACGTCCACCCTCCTAATCCTTTGCTGAGCTAGCCTCCGAGACCAGCCCAGGGACGGAAGGAGACAGTCGCAGAGAGCGGGGAATGGTGGAGAAGGCAGGCCTGGTGGGTGAACAGGGGGAGCTTGAAGGCCTGGGGGCCTAGGAACCAGGAGGGAAGAGAGATGGTGCTGGGATGTGGGCGAGGGGACAGGTACCTCCCCAGCTCGCTGGGGCTGGCGTCCAGAGGAGCGCCTGGCTCACCACAGATCCATCCAGACACCGTCCAGCCATTCATTCACTGAGCACACCACTGACGTTGCAGCAGTGACGCAAAACAGACCCGAATCCTGGCTTCGTTGAGTTTAAATTTTAATGGAGGGGAACGGACAATAAGCAGAACTGACAAGGAAACTGTGTCTCACGTTGGGAGGTGATACCTCCAGGGGGAGGAGAGAGAGATACAGCGGAGGAGTGCCAGGGAGTGCCAGGTGGGGAGGACCAACATGTTCAGTGGGAGGTCAGGGAAGGGCGGCTGCCTGACGTGCCAACGCTTGCTGTTTGCCAAGCAAACAAGGAAACGTTACTCCATCTTCCTTTTTCTGAATGATATTAACTTGGGTCCATTATACATGTGTTTGGGTCCGAAACCCTCACGAGATTGCCCATCCTGAGTCTTGTCGAGTTGGAGCTGGAAGCTGGAAGGAGCTCCAAGGGATGACCCTGTAGAGCCAGCCTGCCCGGGTGTCAGGACACAGGGGGTCCCGAAGCCACAATCGAACTCTGGGGCTTCCACGTGGCTCTGTTGGTAAAGAACCCTCCTGCCGCTGCAGGAGGCGTGAGAGACTCGGGTTCAGTCCCTGGGCGGGAAGATCCTCTGGAAGAGGGCACGGCAGCTCACGCCAGTATTCTTGCCTGGAGAATCCCATGGACAGAGGAGTCGGCGGGCTACAGTCCATGGGGTCACCGAGAGTCAGACACGCCTGAAGCGACTTAGCATTCATGGAAATTGCAGAGCAGGGCTCAGGGCCACCAGTGGGCCTAGGCCTCTGCTCCAGTTTGAACTAAGATCCCCCCCGAAAGAGATGGGCAGATGACTCTAGCTGTACCACGGATCCCCGCGTTACCTGTGAATGCACACCCCAGGCTCAGAAGCCTCGAGAATGAGCACGTGGCAGTGGCCTGCCCTCCTCTTGGACCCCTTGCAGGGTGCCCCTGGGTCCTTGTTGATCCCCACTGCCCACCTCTTTGGATCATGACCACAACCCCTGGGGTCCTCTTGGACTATGGCCTTTTTTCCTCAAAGATGCCCAGTGACTGAGTCAAAATCTAGACACTAGGAAAGAGTATGTATATATATATATATATATATATTTTGTCACTTAGTGTATGTTCTGAGAAAACTTGGGCCATAAACGCTCGGCCTGCTCGGCCTGCTTCTCTCACGTGTGTGACAGAGATAAGTGTGCAAGAAAGGGGGGGCTAGCTTTGCACTGTGTTTCCCCGGCCATGTCCTCTGATGGCCAGGGTGGCAGAGTTCCGCCCATCGCTGGGCCCAACTCTGTGACCTCAGGTGAGTTGCTGTCCCTCTCTGGGTCTCAGTGTCCTGTCTTTAAGTGAGGGGATCATCCCTGGATTGCTTCCTAGAGGACAGGTCTTTGATTCTAAAGATTTAAGAGCAGGAGGAACTGCTGGTAACTGGTTAACAGATACCGCACTTCGGGTTTTTAGTTTCTTTGGCAGCCCAGGGCTTAGCTGTGGTGTATTAAATCCATTATTTATTCCTCCCCTCCGGGGGACCTTTTTTGATGATAACCATCTCATGAGGGCAGGGAAGCTGTATCTGCTGGGGCGGCTGCTCCATGTGGTCCTTCCCCCGCAGCTGTCCCCGGTCTATTCGGGGAGAACGTGTGGGCTGTGCGGGAATTACAACGGCAACCAGAGGGACGACTTCCTGACGCCCGCGGGCCTGGTGGAGCCCCTGGTGGAACCCTTCGGAAACTCCTGGAAGCTGCGCGCAGACTGTGAGGACTTGCAGGAGCAGCCCAGAGACCCCTGCAGCCTCAACCCGCGCCTGAGTACGTGAGCCCCGGGATCCCGAGTTCCAGGGCATTCCAGGGATGGAGCGCCCGCCGTGGGGGAGGGGGCCCGAGATCCCCCTCGTTCCAGTGCGGTTCCTGAACACTGTGCCCGGGGTGAGGCGGGTGGAGCTGGTGGGTCTTTCTTTTCATCCTCAGCATTTGATTATATGGATCATTCATTCTTCAAAGTCTCTTTACTGAGCACCCTCTGTGGGCCATACCCTGGTAAGAAAAGAATAGTCCACAGTTCTTCCCCTGGACCGTCTCAGTCTGTCTGAGCAGCAATTACATTACCGGAAGATAGATGCAGGGGTGCCCATCCGCAGACTGGTCTGCCCCTGCATCTGGGGCCTACATCAACTGCGCCCTCTTTCCCAACTGATGCCAATGTTGCATCAGGGAACAGTTTCTCTCCAGGAAATGCAGGTGATTGTGTATTGAAGCCAATCAAAAAGAATATTGGCTGTGGAAGGAAAATTGGCATGGTTCCCAGTTTAGGGAGAAGCTGTTTTTGCTGTTGGCTCAGCCTAAGGGGGTTGAGTTCGGGGATTTTGATCTTGGGTGCGTATGCCTGTGCGCGGTCTGGACGCGCCCCTCCTTTCCCCACAGCCAAGTTCGCAGACCAGGCCTGCGCCATCCTGACGTCCCCCAAGTTCGAGGCCTGCCACAGCGCCGTGGGCCCGCTGCCCTACCTGCGCAACTGCCGCTTCGACGTGTGCGCCTGCTCCGATGGCAGAGACTGCCTGTGCGACGCGGTGGCCAGCTACGCGGCGGCCTGCACCCGGAGGGGCGTGCGCATTGGGTGGCGGGAGCCCAGCTTCTGTGGTGAGTGTCCTCCCCATCTGCTGCCCCTCCAGGCCAGCCAGCGCGATCTGCTGGGATGCCCTCTGCCCTGGGTCAGGGCAGAGCACTGTCTCTGCTTTACTGCGCTGGGAAAGGAGCCCAGGGCATCTTCCATCCCTCACCCTTCCCATTTCCTGGAAGGACAGGGCAGTGGGGACTGGGGTCCTTGCTTGGCAGATTTCTGAGGCTGCTGCTACCTAGTGTGGGATACACGCAGAGTCGGGGTGAGGAGCGAGTGGGTCCCAGATGCCCATGGGTTCCTGCATACCTGGAGGGTCTGATGAAGCAATGGGGGAGAGGCAGGTACCAGTCCTCTGCTTATATGTGTGCATGCTAAGTCACTTCTGGGTTCAGTCCCTGAGTTGGGAAGATCCCCTGGAGAAGGGAAGGGCTACGCACTCCAATACCTGGTCTGGAGAATTCCATGGACTGTACAGTCCATAGGGTCGCTCAGACACGACTGAGTGACTTTCACTTTCACTTCTTTAAGTTGCTTCTGTTGTGTCTGACTCTTTGCAGCGCTTTGCATGAATATCTGGCCTCAGAGATGTGTAACTGGGAAAAGGAGTTACACACAGCTCCAGCACTGCGTGAAGTCATGTAAAGTAGAATAAAGTCATTGTCCCCAGACAATCTGAGAGCCTCTCCGGCACTGTTAAAGGCCTGGCATCTGAGCTCATGTGTGCCCCGCACTCTGGTCCCTGGTTGGTTGTTACTGTTGCTATGGGAACATTTGCGCGGAGCCCTGGGTGGCCAGGCAGTCACAGTGCTGTAGGGCCTAGACCTTCCTGTTTGAGGCAGAGATGGACACTGTGTCCCTTACTAGGTTCCTGTCACACTGAACAAGAGCATGGTTAGATTAAGGCAGGGGCAACCAAGGAAGGCTTCCTGGAGGTGGGGAAGTCCTGGGTGGGGAATATCCCCTGAAGGAGGGCATGGAAACCCACTCCAGTATCGTGCCTGGAGAATCCCACGGACAGAAGAGCCTGGTGGGCTACAGTCCGTGGGGTCACAAAGAGTCGGACACGACTGAAGTGACTTAACATGGGCACGCATGCCCTTGACCAGGCTTTAAAAAAGGCACTTTCTTGATGGAGAACAGTTGTTTCTGATGGTGGAATAACAGTAGGGATGTAGAAGTGAAGGCACTGAAGGAGGATATGGTCTAGTGGACACTGATTTTTAAGGTGAAGTAGATGTATTTGGAGACATAAATGTTGGTAGTTCTGATAGAAACAGGAAACTAGGAACTACAAAAAGCAGTGAAAGGACTTAATAATACATATTTGAAGAGGAGTTTAGCTTTTGGGACTCCAAAAGCGTCATTATTGGGATTAAATGAGCCAAGTTTAAGCGACCTTATACAAATGAGTTTAAGTGTGATTTGATTTTAAGTGACCTTACAAAAAAGGGAAACAGACACAAAGTAGGATGAAAAAGGAGAAGTGTTTAGATGTGTGCAGTTGTGCCCCCATCCTGCCATCCCTGGGGTGTCAAAGGCCACAGGCTAGCAGCCAGGAGAACTGAGGCTGAGACCTCACTTCCAGCCCTTCACTTCACCCTCCAGAACCCTTATCAGCGTTTGCTGTTTAGAAATGGGGAGACATGATCTGGAGTAAGTGGTGTCTGTGAATATGTTTTTAAAACAGTTGGTGTTCTTTCATGAGCTCCAAAGAGCTCCAGTACCACAGCTGTTTATGTATCAGGGCAGAAAAGAATTCAGCGAGAGGCCAAGTGGTAGATAAGAAGTGATTTATTAGAATAGGACACTTGTGAGGTTGTACAAGTGGGTAGGTGAGAAATGCCACATCCTGAGAACTTACTGGGCTACAGTTTTATAATCAAAGGAAAAGTGGGGAAGGGGGAGAAGACCTCTGTCTTTCTCGAGTAGACGTCCTGCTTCCATCATCAGCTCCTGCTCCAGGCTGAGCAGGCGAGTTTTCTGCTGGGTCCCTACATGGTCAAGCTGGGTCCACAAATTATTGTTTCAGTGGGTGCAGAGAGCATGTCCTAGGGATCATTAACTTACTGAGCTCCCTGGGCTGGATGTGGGTTGCATGCCATCACTGTTTTGTTTGGAGGCTTGTCCCCTGTTTCCTTCCTGGTTTTGTTGCTAAGCAAGCCTGCTTGGTTCTGTGGTTAAGCAAACCTGCCTTCTGAGTCATCGCTAACTTATAGGGGTCTCCCGTGTTTTTCTGCCCACGGTCCCTGAGTGGCATTAACTGCTGTATCACCTCTTTTGTCCCTTCACTCTGTCCCTGTCACCGATTGTCTGCTGATGTTAGACACTACGCGTTATCCCTGTGCTGAACCGCCCGAGGGGTTTTCTCCTTTAGGACAGTCCCCCAAAATGCCAAGGGCTTACCCAAATAGTCTTTAAACTCTTAGGAGCGGCTGTTCTTAACCCCCTCCCAGAACAGAACAAAAAGGGGATGGGCCGACTCCACAGCGCAGGCGCTGACCTGAGTTTCCTGGCCCCTAAGGCCTCGTGATAGGGCAGGAAGTGCAGGTGGTGGGAAGACCCTGTCCTTGGAGACTTTCAAAGAAAAGTTTATTTATCTAGGCTATACCAGTCTTTTAAAAAATATTTACTTGGTTGCTTTGGGATCTTCTTTGTCTCAGGCAGGATCTTTCACCGTGGTGAAAGATTTTCCAGTTGGGGCACATGAGCTCAGTGGACCATTGAGATTTGTAACCACTGGACCCAGGGCAGGCCCTGTCCCTGAAGACTTTTAAGGACAAGAGGGATCTGTCTCTATGAGCTGAACCAGAAAAAACCAGCCAGGTGGCCCTGGGTTGTCCCTCTGAGGCCTGAGGAAGGGGGGCAGGATGTCTGGGTTGCTCCTCCATCCTGCACCTCATTTTTCCTTCCTGAGAAATGAGCAGAATCCCTAAACAACTAATTCTGTCCCCAGGAACAGGCCATACCCACTGGGGACTCTCATGGAGCAAGACCCGATTGTGCAGCTGCTTTACAAGGTGCTATCAGGAGAGTCCTGGGAAGCACAACATTTTTTTTTTCCCCTTGGAAATTGGTTGTGTTTCCTTTGGAAAGACAAGACCCCAGGCTCCTGGCAGGCAGGGACCAAGTCTTACCGTCTCTGCATCCCCCAGCCTAGCACAGCCCCTCCCACGCCGCATGCCGTGGACACACAGTCAACACGTATTAAACAGATGATGTTACTTCTGCGGAAGAAGGAGACATTTAACACAGCTGAGCCGGCTTCTCAGAGGAAAAAGCCTTCTCAGCTCTAGCTCCTGATTGGGTGAAATGTGCCCTTATAGCCATAGGTTCAGTGGATTGGGACGCCCATCTTTAGGGCTTCCCAGGTGATACCGCAGTGAAGAATCCACCTGCCAACACAGGAGACACAAGAGATGCAGGTTTGATTCCTGGATTGGGAAGATCCCCTTGGAGAAGGAAATGGCAACCCACTCCAGTATTCTTGACTGGGAAATCCCATGGATAGAAGAGCCTGGCGGGCTGTAGTCCATGGGGTTGTTAGACCCGGAGAAGGCCTAATCACCGGAACCGTCGTCCCACAGATCACCAACACCAGGAATTCGATGCAAACCGCAAGAGGATTTTATTGAACCGGCGCGCAGGGGTTCGAACTCCTCGGGAGAAGTGAACCCAGAACACTGGTCGCAAAGGATTTTTATACAGAAAAATCACAAGCAGGCGGAAATAGGGTTAGGACAATGTGATTGGGGGCCACAAGCAGGTACAGGTGGGGTGAGGATGTTTGATTGGTGGGCAAGGCTTAACCTTTACAGGGATAGGTCTGCAAGTTATTAAGTCGAAGGCCGACTGACCACCCTGCAGCGGTTTGGCTAATTCTCAGAAAAACAGCCTCCAGGAAGGATTAACATAAAAATAACCATTCTGGGTGGGGGGCTTCTGCAAAGATCAGGAGACCATGAGTCATCAGATAAGGGGCAGGCTATTTTCCAAGAGGTATGGCCTGCCTCTGGGGTTTTAACAGGACAAAGAAAACTTTTTAAAATTTAACTTTT
>SJYC01117678.1:0-52868 GCA_006408675.1 Madoqua kirkii
CACATCTGTGAAGAATCCACCTGCCAACACAGGAGACACAAGAGATGCAGGTTTGATTCCTGGATTGGGAAGATCCCCTTGGAGAAGGAAATGGCAACCCACTCCAGTATTCTTGACTGGGAAATCCCATGGATAGAAGAGCCTGGCGGGCTGTAGTCCATGGGGTTGTTAGACCCGGAGAAGGCCTAATCACCGGAACCGTCGTCCCACAGATCACCAACACCAGGAATTCGATGCAAACCGCAAGAGGATTTTATTGAACCGGCGCGCAGGGGTTCGAACTCCTCGGGAGAAGTGAACCCAGAACACTGGTCGCAAAGGATTTTTATACAGAAAAATCACAAGCAGGCGGAAATAGGGTTAGGACAATGTGATTGGGGGCCACAAGCAGGTACAGGTGGGGTGAGGATGTTTGATTGGTGGGCAAGGCTTAACCTTTACAGGGATAGGTCTGCAAGTTATTAAGTCGAAGGCCGACTGACCACCCTGCAGCGGTTTGGCTAATTCTCAGAAAAACAGCCTCCAGGAAGGATTAACATAAAAATAACCATTCTGGGTGGGGGGCTTCTGCAAAGATCAGGAGACCATGAGTCATCAGATAAGGGGCAGGCTGTTTTCCAAGAGGTATGGCCTGCCTCTGGGGTTTTAACAGGACAAAGAAAACTTTTTAAAATTTAACTTTTTCCCTTCAGGGTTGCAAAGAGTTGGGCACAAATGAGCGAATCATGTATGCACATCCCATCTTAATCCAACTTTGCTCTAGATATTCATCCGATGACCGAATGTCTCTGCTGGTTTGGAACAGTCTGTGTCTAATATGGTTAGAGCCCTGCCCTCCCAGCTTCTCTCAAACACCACGCCCACCCAGGGCAGTTGTAGGTGGGGAAGCACCCCGGCTGGGACATTTCTGAGGTTCACGACCAGGCTTTCCCTTTACAGCTTCCCTGGGACACAGCCAGCAGGTTTCTGCTGGAGAAATGGCTTCTAACATGGAGCAACAGGTTCTGTGATCCTGGGAGGAGTGTCCTCAGGGTGAGCTTCTTATTTCTTGGATGACAGCTGATCCGCAATGGGAAAGCACCTTGAAAGAGCCAAGTGCCCCTCAACATCAACCTCCCTCCCCTACCCCCAATAGTCAAGAATTCCATCATCGGGAGCTTGTGAGAGGACCGTGAGCTCAGACAGCGGCTGAATCCTGGCTGGGACCCGTCAGTGCTGGGGCCTCTTAGGTTTGGAGCCTGAAGAGCTCAGGCTGCGTCTCCCCTTTCTCACGAAGGCAGGAAAGCGGCAGACAATCACCACCTGCCAGGCGTGACTCGAAACTCCCTTAGCCTTCACAGCCACCCAGGTGGATGCTATTTTTATATTCCAGTGAGGACACTGCTGCCTAGAGGCACGGCTGGGACTTGAGCCCGGGAACTTGGTGTTCAGCGCCCACTCTCTTAGCTGTTTATGTTTCTATGTGGGAGAAGGCCAGGAGGGGCAAGGGCTATGGGGAGGTGGGTGCTGCCCGCTTTGAGTGCCCGGCTCTTTGTGACTGGCATGTCCCCAAAGCCTAGCTCCTAGGGGACTGTTTTCTTTTAGAGCGTAACGGTTAAGAGCATGAGCTCTGGGGCTGTCACAGAGAGCTGGATTCAAATCCTGCCTCACGGACTGCCCTGGTGGTCCAGTGGCTAAGACTCAGCGCTCCCAATGCAGGGGGCCTGGATTCAATCCCTGGTCTGGGAACTAGATCCCATATACTGTAACTAAGACCCAGTGTAGCCAAAAACCCCCCAAAAAATCCTGCCTCAGCCTCCTCCTGGCAGGCAGGTCCCTGATGGGTCACTAAGCTTAAGTTTCAGGTTTCTTACCTCTGGTGGTGGGATTGTGAGGTCTCATTCATTGAGAGGCACCAAAGGCATAAAACCCTCGTGAAGAGCAGGGTATCCAGTAGGTGCTCAGTTAAGGGAGTTGTCATTGTTTTTATCATCAAGGGAGAAATGCCCTCGCCCATCCCTGCCAGGTCTTTTTTTTTTTTTTTGTCTTTTTTAAAATTAATTGTTGTCATTCAGTCACTCAGCTGTGTCTCAGCTTTGCAGTCCCATGGATTGCAGCAAGCCAGGCTTCCCTGTCCATTACCAACTCCCAGAGCTTCCTCAAACTCATGTCCATCGAGTCAGTGATGCCATCCAACCATCTCATCCTCTGTCATCCCCTTCTCCTCCTGCCCTCAGTCTTTCCCAGCATCAGAGTCTTTTCCAATGAGGCAGCTCTTCGAATCAGGTGGCCAAAGTATTGGAGCTTCAGCATCAGTCCTTCCAATGAGTATTCAGGGTTGATATGTACAGCCCTAAAATCTACCAGGATTTCTACTCTGTCCCAGGCTCTGAGAATTCAAAGATCACCAAAGCATGGTCCCCCTAGTTAAACAGAGGAGAAAGCATTTGCTTCCGTAATTAGAACAGTCATTTGTGGGGATCCCTGGTGGTCCAGTGGTTAAGACTGTGCACTTTCACTGAAGGGGGTTTCAACTCTTATTGGGGAGCTAAGATCCTGTATGTGGCCAGAAAATAGAAAAAAAAAAAAAAAAAAGAACAGACAATCGTGAGCATAAAAACGCACTTTTGCTCCCGGTGGGAAGATAAGGCGGTGACCATGCAGATATAATTGGGGGTCTCAGAGGCAGCGGGTGGGACTGCTGTGTCCTAGAACCACAGCCCTGCTCATCTTAACGTTTCCGCTGAGCCTGGCCCTGCCCTGCTGTCTCCCCCAGCACTGAGCTGCCCACACGGCCAGGTATACCAGCAGTGTGGGACCCCCTGCAACCTCACCTGCCGCTCACTCTCCCGCCCGGACGAGGAGTGCACCGAGGTCTGTCTGGAGGGCTGCTTCTGCCCGCCGGGGCTTTTCCTGGATGAGACGGGGTCCTGTGTGCCCAAGGCCCGGTGCCCCTGTTACTACGACGGCGAGATCTTCCAACCTGGAGACATCTTCTCGGACCATCACACCATGTGGTGAGTCAAGCAGCAGGACTGGGACCGGGAAATGGCAGGGCTGGGAAATGGAGGCCCATGGCAGGAAGTGCCTGCCCAGCGTTGCACAGTGAGTTGGGAGCTAAGCTGGGATGTCACCCAGGCCTGCTGTCTGCCTTCCTGTGCCCAGCATTGGAGCTTCAGGCTGGGGGCAGGAGTAAGTCATGAGCAGTAAGCCAGCTGCCACTCGTGGAGCCCCACTCCCTGCATGAGGTGTCCGTTTCCCCTTTCTAGAACAGGAGATGAGAGTGCTCCCTGCCAGCCTCCCCTTCAGCCTCCCGTCAGTGTTCTCAGGACAAAGCATTTGAGCCAGAGGAATATTGACCATAGCGGCATCACCTCCAGGGCACCTCACTGTCCCCTCTTGCTTCATGCTTTTCTTGAAAAGAAAAAAAAAATCCAGATCACACCTACTTCCTGCTGTCCTCCACCCAGGCCCTTGGGCGGGATCAATGTCAGCAAGGGATCACAGTCGCAGAAAAAGTCTGTAACAGAACATTGACAAGCACTTCCTTGGCACTGGTTCTGTCCTGGGCGCTAGGCTAGAGATGGAGCCCTAAAGATGCACCGGACACAGAGTGGGCCTCAGAAAAGCTGACCGTCTACAAGGGAGACCAGCCGAAGTGTCCTGGTGATGGGAAATTTCAGACACTGGAGTGGGGAGAATAGTGTCAGGAGCCCTAATGCATCCAGCCTCAGCTTCCCTGATTATGACCTTTTTGCTGTTCTGATTTTTTAAAAAATTTTAGAAAAAGTTTTGTTTATTGAAATATAATTCACACACAATAAAATTTCTCCTTTTCAGTATACAGAGCTATAGATACTTACAAGTGTGTACATCATGTAACTACTGTCACACTCGAGATACAGAATGTTTTCATCACCCCCTCAATCCCTTACTCAACCTCTGGGCTTCCCTGGTGGCTCAGATGGTAAAGAATCTGCTTGTAGTGTAGGAGACCAGGGTTCGATCCTTGGGTTGGGAAGATCCCCTGGAGGAGGAAACGGCAACCCACTCCAGTATTCTTGCCTGGAGAATTCCATGGATAGAGGAGCCTGGCGGGCTACAGTCCATGGGATAACAAAGGGACACACACGACTGAGAGACTGGGCTGTAATATTCAAGGTGTTTCTCTCCGGGACCTTGCAACAACACTGTTAGGCAGGCAGGCCTGGCTTTTTCAGTAGGAATTTGAGGCTTAGAGATACGATCGATTTCCCAAGCCACTCAGCAACTGGGTGGAACCCAGGGACTCCTGGACTCTTCGTGTTACCTGGAGAAAAGGCCACTGAGTTTGGCGATCAGAAGGTCCTGGTGGCCCTCTTGTTTTGTAGTGTGGTGAGCAGCTGCGTTTCACATGGATGATGGGATGGGAGCCTGGCTGGAGTGGGCAGAGCACCTTGTGGGAGGGGGGGGAGTCCTTCTAAGTGAGGCTGTGACCTTTGCTTCTGCAGCTACTGCGAAGATGGCTTCATGCACTGCTCCACGAGCGGAGCCCCGGGGAGCCTGCTGCCTGAAGCTGTCCTCAGCAGCCCCCTGTCCCACCGCAGTGAGTACCGCTCACCACGAGCTCCCCACTCCCTCTGCCCAGGTGGCATGGGCGAGGGGGCTGGCTGCATTCAGGCATGTGTTTGGGTGGGTGACCTCCAGGCCTTTGCATGTGGACATCCCAAGTACTGAGGCAGGAGGACTTTAATTTTGTGATGAGGAAAGACTGAATTGCCTGTAGGATGGACCAGGAGATCTTGCTTCTGCCCACGGGAACCTTAACACAGGGAGCAGCTGTGGGTGTGTTGGCCACTTAGACTGTGGTCAACACCGCCCTCCTCCGATGGCCTCTCTATCAAGGGACATGCTGACCAGGACACCTGTTTAGAAAGCTTCTCAGATGGATTTGAGAGAGCAGTTTGAACCTGGTGCCTTTAGTGTGAAGGTCGTAATTGATGCTGTGCTGTTTAGAGTTGAGACACAGGAGAGAGAAGAGGCTGACCTGGGGCTGGTGGGACCATATTCACATTTATGGATCAGGGACCTTGTGGGTTCCAGACAGATTGTCATCCTTGTGTAGAAAGGACCCCCTAGGAGGAGGAGGTGGGATGTCTTTAGGCAAATTGTTCTTTGGTTGCTAAGTCCTTTCAGCTCTTTGCTACCCTATGGACTGCAGCATACCAGGCTCCTCTGTCCTCCACCATCTCCCAGAGTTTGCTCAAATTCTTGTCCATTGAGTCAGTCATGCCATCTACCCACTTCCTCCTCTGTCACTTCCTTCTCTTCAATCTTTCCCAGCATCAGGGATTTTTCCATTGAGTCGGCTCTTTGCATCAGGTGGCCAAAAGTACTGGAGCCTCAGCTTCAGCATCAGTCCCTCCAATGAATATTTAGGACTGATCTCCTTTAGGATTGACTAGTTTGACCTCCCTGCTGTCCAAGGGACTCTCAAGAGTCTTCTGCAGCACCACAGTTCAAAAGCATCAATTCTTCAGTGCTCAGCCTTCTTTATGGTCCAGCTCTCACATCCATACATGACTACTGGAAAAACCATAGCTTTGACTAGACGAACCTTTGTTGGTGAAGTGATGCCTCTGCTTTTCAATATGCTATAAGACATATGGGCTATTTTCAACCTCTTCTTCCTGCCCCTCAGTTTACCTGAGACCCTCCCTCTGACCCAGCTCTGTGACCGTGTTTGTTTTTTGAGGGCCCTGGTGGGGAGCTTGCCCCCTCCCTCTGCTTGGCTGGTTGGTTGTAGAGCATCTCAGCCTATAGCTGGGGCAGATCCGAAACACGCGGGCGGCTTACCAGCTGTTAGAACTTAGGACCTTGTCTTAGTCCGTTCAGACTGCATAACAAAATACTGCAGACTGGGGACTTATAAACAGCAGACACTTCTCACAGTCCTGGAGGGTGGAGATTTGAGAGCAGGGTGCCCACATGGTCAGGTGAGAACCTGCTTCTGGGTCCTCACTGTGCCGTCACGTGGTGGAAGGGGCCAGGGAGTCCCATGGCGTGTTTCCTTAGGGCGCTAATCCCATTCATGAGGGATGATTGGTCACCTACCCTCAAAACCAATCTTCTCCCCGAACCCTTGCCTTCTAATCTCCTAACCCTTGGGGGTTAGGATTTCAGCATGTGATTTAGGGGGACACAACCATTCAGTCCATAATGGACCCCAAGGTCACTGCATCCCTGTACCTGTTCTTCCTCCTGCCATCTCTTGTTGAAGCATTTCCCCCACGACCTCACCTCTCTCGGCTACATTCTGCCTCCTAGGTCTTTCATGTCTCCCTTGCCCAGAACTGTCTTCTTGTCTAGTCACTGGAGGGTTCAGTTCAGTTCAGTCGCTCAGTTGTGTCCAACTCTTTGTGACCCCATGGATGGCAGCACGCCAGGCCTCCCTGTCCATCACCGTCTCCAGGAGTTCACTCAAACTCATGTCCATCGAGTTGGTGATACCATCCAGCCATCTCATCCTCAGTCGTCCCCTTCTCCTCCTGCCCCCAATCCCTCCCAGCATCAGAGTCTTTTCCAATGAGTCAACTCTTCTCATGAGGCGGCCAAAGTACTGGAGTTTCAGCTTTAGCATCATTCCTTCCAAAGAACACCCAGGACTGATCTCCTTCAGAATGGACTGGTTGGATCTCCTTGCAGTCCAAGAGACTCTCAGGAGTCTTCTCCAACACCACAGTTCAGAAGCATCAATTCTTAGGCACTCAGCTTTCTTCACAGTCCAACTCTCACATTCATACATGACTACTGGAAAAACCATAGCCTTGACTAGACGGACCTTTGTTGGCAAAGTAATGTCTCTGCTTTTAAATATGCTATCTAGGTGGGTCATAACTTTTCTTCCAAGGACTAAGCGTCTTTTAATTTCATGGCTGCAGTCACCATCTGCAGTGATTTTGGAGCCCCCAAAAACAAAGTCTGCCACTGTTTCCACTGTTTCTCCCATCTATTTCCCATGAAGTGATGGGACCAGATGCCATGATCTTCGTTTTCTGAATGTTGAGCTTTAAGCCATCTTTTTCAGTCTCCTCTTTCACTTTCAAGAGGCTTTTTAGTTCCTCTTCACTTTCTGCCATAAGGGTGGTGTCATCTGCCTATCTGAGGTTATTGATATTTCTTCCAGCAATCTTGATTCCAGCTTGTGTTTCTTCCAGCCCAGTGTTTCTCGTGATGTACTCTGCATATAAGTTAAATAAGCAGGGTGACAATATACAGCCTTGATGTACTCCTCTTCCTATTTGGAACCAGCCTCTTGTTCCATGTCCAGTTTTCAAAGTCAGGGAACTCCTAGAATTTCATGTGATTTGCAAAAATCATTTAACCTCTTAGGGTTTTAGTTTCCTAACAGATGTTTCCATATAAAAATGAGGCTGGAAATTCTGACTTGCTTACCCATATGAGGTAGTAAATGCTGTATGTGTAAGATACAAATGCAGTCCAGTGCATCAGAGTTTTTGAAAGATAGGCGCTGAATCAGTCATCTCCTGCCATCATTTATTCAATCACACAGTGATACTAATTGTCAGGAAATGTATCAGTGAACAAAGCAGATGTCACCCCCCCCCCCACTTCCTGGAGCAGATATTTTAGCCTGTGGGTGGGGTGGGTGTGAGCTGTCAACAAAGAAGTGAAACAAATGGTGCATCAGATGGTGATGTCAGGGGGCGATCAGGTGGAGAGTGACAAGGCGGGGGTGGGGGCAGGTAGGAGGGTCCAGGGATGGAGTGTTCCAGTTTAAATGGAGGGGCTGGGACAGTTGGGGGCCAGGCAGAGGAGGACATGTGAGCAAAGCCCCCTTAAAGTTCTTGTGATTAAGCTAATTTTAGGAATGGTTGTGTTGGGGAAAGGTTCCTTTTTAGCCCCTGGCTAAACCCTGGCTCTGGATTGTTTCTGCGGTGTGTCCTGATTCAGTGTGGTGGGCAACAGCAGGGTCGGGGGGTGAGGACCATGGGCCATTGGAGGGATGCTGAGCTCAGCAGAAGTGCCTTCAGTGTGGGCAAATGTCAGAGGTCAGATGAGTAGCTGAAGCTGCTGCCCAGGGCCTGGCTGGAGGTCAGGCAGTGCCGTGTCCCAGGGTGTGGACAGCCTGAGCCTCTGGGGTGGAGCGACTGCACGCAGGGGACGAAGGACAGGGTAGACGGCAGACCTATTCACCCCTCCGCTAATCTGTGGCTTTCCTGACTCCAAGGTAAAAGGAGCCTGTCCTGCCGGCCCCCCATGGTCAAGCTGGTGTGCCCTGCTGACAACCCGAGGGCCGAGGGGCTCGAATGCACCAAGACCTGCCAGAACTATGACTTGGAATGCGTGAGCACAGGTTGCGTGTCAGGCTGCCTCTGCCCCCCGGGCATGGTGAGAGCCTAGATTTTTTTTTTCCCCATGAAGGATCAACAAAAATGAGGAGATTGCTCTAGAAAAGTTCCCAAGCCTTTTTGTTCATAAATTCTTGAATGGACCACCTGCGTTTAAATTAGACTATTACCTGTGTCCACCACGAGGTGGCAGCAAATCACAGTCCAGTGCCCGTTCTCTCGCCCTCCAGCCAGGGCTGGACACAGCCTCCAGGCAGAGCCCTAGACTCAGCTTTCAACACTTCCTGCCACACTGGAGGAGACCAGGAGAGAAAAGACACAGAACCATTCAAGGATACACAATTGTGTAGTGGAAACCCTGGTCTCCTGTCTCCCGGCCCCGGGTGTTGTACCACTGTCTGCGAGATGCTCACTATCTCTGAAGTCTAGCGGCCACATCTTCCAGACTGGTACCCAGCTCTGCTGGCATCAGGGAACCTCTTGGCAGAGGGAAAGTGTGTTCATTTCCCTGGTCCTTTGAGGCCTGATTTTCTCGCTGGCCCACTGGGAAGCCTGAAAAGATTTTGGCGCTGTTTTTATTTGGTTTTGTTTTAAATTAATTGTTATTGGTGTATTTGGATTTACACTGTGGTGTTAGTTTCTGCTATACAGCAAAGTGAATCAGTTATACATGTATCCACTCTTTTTTAGACTCTTTCCCCTATGTAGCTCATTACAGAGTACTTAGTAGAGTTCTCTGTATTGTATTATTCTTATTCGTTATCAATTTTGTGTTTAGTTGTGAGTATATGTCAGTCCCAATCTCCTGATTTGTTTATTCTCTCCCTTTCCCTCTTGGTTGGGGCTGCTTCTTGAAAGCTAGAGCTTGAGCTGAGGGGTCCATCCACAGACAGCCTCACAGGAAGGCATTGCAAATCCTATGAAATGTAATCTTAAAAGGTTCCAGAAAGCCCTCCTGTCTCAAAGATATCTCCTATAATCCTATGGTTTGTCACCTAGTCAGATTTACTAAAATATGATAGGTATGAAGTTAGTTTGGTTAACAAAAAAGAACTTTAAAAAAGCTTCTCTTATAAATCCTCATAGGAAGTCATTCACACTTTAGTGAGAGTTAGTTCATCAGATTCTTTCCTGGTAGCAAAAATGCATTGAGCTGGAAATATTAGCAGGGAGGACATACCATTGTTGGAAGGCAAAAAAAAAAAATTTTTTTCTACTTCATAATTTTTCTTGGGGCCGACTGAAACCCAGGACCAAGTTCTCAGCGCAAACCTTTCTTGCTCAAGATGTCTGAGTTGATGAATAAACGTGACTACTATTTCTGCCTGTTCTCTTCTGAAGTCCTTGAAGGACAATCGTCACCTTTATCATATCATCCTTCTCGTGTCCCAAAGGGGCAGATGCTAGGCAGGGATGAGTCTCTTCTTTTTAAACGTGTCCAAGAGACTGACTTGCACAAAATTCACTTGGGGGCTGCGGTGCTGGCCCACCCTCCATGTAGACCAGTTCACATCTCCATCCTGCCCATCTTCTGCATCGTGTCTTTATCTTTCTCTCCCTGTGGATTTTTTAAAAAATGCTTTAGTACTCTGGGTGATTCAGCTGGGCTGATGGTGTTAAAGTTGAGAGCCTCCTAATGGGACACCTTGCCTCACATATACATAGGCACACACACACATATACACATATGCACACAGGGTGTGTCAGACCCTCAAGAGGGGACTTGTGGGACTTGAAAACCCCCAGCCTCTGGTTCTGGTCCATCTCTGCCTGTGGCCAGTATTCCGTTTTCACCTCCAGGACATTAAGTACATTGTTAACTACTTACTTCATTTCATTAAATCAATTGTCCAGTTTCTTCAATTATAGAACATAATAAATGCTCAATGAAGAACAAGCAGAAAAAAATTTAAAAACCACAAAAAGAAAATCAAACCACCTTATCCCAACCCCTCAGAGGCAACTTCTAAATTCCCTTCCAGACAGTTTTTGAAGTATATATATATATTTTTTTTCATAATTGAGACTATATGTATATACAATTTTTTAATCTCTTGTTTTAAAAATTAACAGAATAAGTAGTTCTCAAAACTTTAAAGATTTTGATATTTCCATTGGACAATATCACCTGGAGATTCCTCAATGGGCTTAATCATTTTCCTATTGTTGAACACTTAATTGCTGCCACTTTTTTTGGAATGATAAATAATTGCACATTAATCTTTGCCCATAACTCTGTTACCTTTTGAGAAATCCCCTGGAAGAATTACTGGGTCTAAGGAGATGCATGTGTCAGGGGCTTTTGACAGGTGTACCGGAGTCTCCTCTGGGTCCCAGGGCGCCTGCCTGCAGCAGTGTGTGAGGGCAGAGGGGGTCGGAGCATCTCCAGCTGAGTCAGGAGGACCAGTGTGGACGAGAGCCGAGCAGGGTCTCCAGCCTTGGTCTGGGTGTGGGCACCCCGGGTTGCCTTTGGCTGCGGCTGTTCACTCACTGCGGCCCTAAAACTTTCTGTTCGCTTTCCCTCAGGTCCGGCATGAGAATAGGTGTGTGGCCCTGGAAAGGTGCCCCTGCTTCCACCAGGGCAGAGAGTACGCCCCCGGAGACAGGGTGAAGGTCGACTGCAACAGCTGGTGAGGCTGGGAGTGGTTCCGGGGGCGCTGGGGGCAGGTTGGGGAGGGGTTTGGTCACTTGCCCGCTCCCCACCCGTGGGAATGTGACTGCACCTGTCCTTTCCCCTCTGCCTCTGTTTCTCCATCTGTCAAATGGGAGCATCTTTTTCATCCCCTGGGCTCGCCCTGGAAGGATGCTCTCTGGAACGCAGTGTTTCCCTTCGGGGAGAGGGGCAGGGGGAAGATAAGGGCCGTGTCCATCACTGCATGTGTGACCAAACCACCCCAGGGCGCCAGGTCGTGGTCCTTCTGTGGCCTTATCCTGGTCCCCACCCCCAGGCATATTGCGAGGGTGCCTGCCTAGAAAGGGACTGTCCTTCACCCAGTGCCTGACTCTGCTCATCACCCCGCCTTGGGCCGTGCAGAGCTTTAGGGATGGGCCAAGGGCCAGGCAGGAAGGGGCTGGAGGTCTGAGCATCCCACCACTGCCACCCGGAGTGGACTTCCTGATGTTGGTTCTGGTCTAGAGTGGGAGATGGGGGCGTGGGCCGCTGGCCTGTCCCTGTGGGTTTATACACACCGCTACCCACACAGACCCTCTCCCGGCAGAAGTTCACAGCTGGCCACCGTTTCTCTGACTCAGAACTTGCCTGCTCTTCTGTCTTGTGTGTTCTCTTAGCCTCAGAGGGGCTCTTGGCCTTGGGGTCTGTTGTGTAGAGACCCAATGCCCTTCTTAGGTAAAGTCCTGGGAGACTTGGCTTCAGCACTTTTGGAGTAGGTGATGACAGTGTCCCTGGGTCACCTCGGACAACTGGGGCTCTGCTTTGCCCGTTTCTCCCTTGTGATGAGTGGGTAGCGTGGCTTCCCTGTCCTCCTGGCTCACGTGCCCTAAAAACATGGGGGTTCATGACTGCAGAGCCCCACGAGGTCTGACCTGCAGGCCCTGAAGCCGCCTACCAGTTCCCAAGGCCTTCTGGGGGTGGGTGGCATTCTGGCTGCCCTGATGCTGGACCTGCCCCTGTACCAAGGGGCTCACCCTCACCCCCGTACCCAAGGGGCTCACCCTCACCCCCGTCTCCTGTCCCCAGCATCTGTCAGGACCGGAAGTGGAACTGTACAGACCACGTGTGCGATGCTAGCTGCTCTGTCCTGGGCCTGGCTCACTACTTCACCTTTGATGGGCTCAAGTACCTGTTCCCGGGGGAGTGCCAGTACGTCCTGGTGCAGGTGAGACCTGGGGGGGTGTCCCAGGCTAGAGCTGCTTGCGGAAACAGCTCTGGGGGCTGGTTTTAAGGGAGTGACTTCCCAGTCCCTGGAGAGACGGGGCCTCAAGGCCTCGGTGACTGCCAACTTGCCTCAACTCTCTGGACACCTCCAGGGATGGACGGAAACTCATTGGTCGACTGGCCTTGGTGTGGAGCAGGCGCCCATCACCCCAATTCCAGCACAAGGGAATGAGAGAAGGGCTTCTTTCCTCCTGGCGGACACAGCTTGGTTAGGGGACCAACCATGGCGAGTGGAGTCGGGGCTGGATTTTGGCCCCGGCACTCTCTCTGCCAGCATCGACATCGGCCGCTGGGGATGGTGGAAATGGCCCCTGGAGTTTCCTTCCCTCCCTGTGATTCTGTTCCATTCTATCCATTCTGTTCCATTCTCTTCTACAGCGTGTCTCCTACTTACGAATGAGTTCTATTCTGAGAGCATGTTCGTACATCCAGTCTGTTCACAAGTTCACCTAAGTTAGCCTAGGTACCCAACTAACACAGTTGGCTATATTTTGTACTATACTGTAACAGGTTTATAATACTTTTCACACAAATAATACACACACAAAAAAACAAATACAAAAAATAAAGAAAACATTTTTAATCTCACAGTGCAGTACCTTGAAAAGTACAATAGTACTTTACAAAAGTACAAAAGTAGATCAGCACAACAGCTGGCACACAGGGGCTGGCATCGAGTGGCCAGGCAAGAAGAGTTACTGACTGGAGGAGGGAGAGGAGGGGGGAGATGGTGGAGCTGAAGGGCCAGCAGCGATGGGAGACGGAGGCCAAGCTGCCCGTTCACTCACACCTGATGTGATGGTTCCTTGCTAGAAGACAAGTTGCACGTTTGCATCTTTGAAATTTCGCAACTTGAAGGTTCATAGGTAGGGGGCTCCTATTCTATTCTATCCTGTCATATCCTCGCCTATCCTATTCACCATTTTCATTTCCAACCTAGTGCAGCGCAGAGTGGAGGGGTGTGGGCTAGAGCAAGTCCTACTGCCTGAAGGGTGGGAAGCAGCCCCAGGGGATCCTAGCTGTGGACTCAGGGCAGCTCTGCCCCGTCTTCCGGCAGGTGGACTCCTGGGTGTTTCTCTTGCTGGTTGACACCGATGTGGGTGGGCAAGGAGGGCTGGGCTCTTTATTCGTGACAACGAGGAGGCTGGACTCTGCAGCTTAAACAAATTGAGGTCTGTTCATCTCCCCTCTCCCGAGCCGGGGAGGAGGGACTCAGTGTGGTCTGGAGAGAGGACCACAGACCCACAGGAGCCTCAGCCCCAGAGTCAGAGCTGCAGGGGGTCGGGCATCGAGTGAGATGGAGTGTGACACCTGCCTGTCTTGGGGGGAATTAGCCCCCTGCCTCTGTCCCCTGCCCCAGATTGGCCTTGGAGAGACGGGGCCTCAAGGCCTCGGTGACTGCCAACTTGCCTCAACTCTCTGGACACCTCCAGGGATGGACGGAAACTCATTGGTCGACTGGCCTTGGTGTGGAGCAGGCGCCCATCACCCCAATTCCAGCACAAGGGAATGAGAGAAGGGCTTCTTTCCTCCTGGCGGACACAGCTTGGTTAGGGGACCAACCATGGCGAGTGGAGTCGGGGCTGGATTTTGGCCCCGGCACTCTCTCTGCCAGCATCGACATCGGCCGCTGGGGATGGTGGAAATGGCCCCTGGAGTTTCCTTCCCTCCCTGTGATTCTGTTCCATTCTATCCATTCTGTTCCATT
The DNA here is from genome assembly GCA_006408675.1 of Madoqua kirkii. Classification (NCBI taxonomy): domain Eukaryota; kingdom Metazoa; phylum Chordata; class Mammalia; order Artiodactyla; family Bovidae; genus Madoqua; species Madoqua kirkii. The sequence continues at coordinate 13,934 of SJYC01117678.1, forward strand.
CTCTTCTACAGCGTGTCTCCTACTTACGAATGAGTTCTATTCTGAGAGCATGTTCGTACATCCAGTCTGTTCACAAGTTCACCTAAGTTAGCCTAGGTACCCAACTAACACAGTTGGCTATATTTTGTACTATACTGTAACAGGTTTATAATACTTTTCACACAAATAATACACACACAAAAAAACAAATACAAAAAATAAAGAAAACATTTTTAATCTCACAGTGCAGTACCTTGAAAAGTACAATAGTACTTTACAAAAGTACAAAAGTAGATCAGCACAACAGCTGGCACACAGGGGCTGGCATCGAGTGGCCAGGCAAGAAGAGTTACTGACTGGAGGAGGGAGAGGAGGGGGGAGATGGTGGAGCTGAAGGGCCAGCAGCGATGGGAGACGGAGGCCAAGCTGCCCGTTCACTCACACCTGATGTGATGGTTCCTTGCTAGAAGACAAGTTGCACGTTTGCATCTTTGAAATTTCGCAACTTGAAGGTTCATAGGTAGGGGGCTCCTATTCTATTCTATCCTGTCATATCCTCGCCTATCTATTCACCATTTTCATTTCCAACCTAGTGCAGCGCAGAGTGGAGGGGTGTGGGCTAGAGCAAGTCCTACTGCCTGAAGGGTGGGAAGCAGCCCCAGGGGATCCTAGCTGTGGACTCAGGGCAGCTCTGCCCCGTCTTCCGGCAGGTGGACTCCTGGGTGTTTCTCTTGCTGGTTGACACCGATGTGGGTGGGCAAGGAGGGCTGGGCTCTTTATTCGTGACAACGAGGAGGCTGGACTCTGCAGCTTAAACAAATTGAGGTCTGTTCATCTCCCCTCTCCCGAGCCGGGGAGGAGGGACTCAGTGTGGTCTGGAGAGAGGACCACAGACCCACAGGAGCCTCAGCCCCAGAGTCAGAGCTGCAGGGGGTCGGGCATCGAGTGAGATGGAGTGTGACACCTGCCTGTCTTGGGGGGAATTAGCCCCCTGCCTCTGTCCCCTGCCCCAGATTGGCCCCAGAGAGGTGAGTGGCATGCTGGCAGCCGGGCATGCACCCCATGAGATGGTTTTACCCACACCCAGGTGCCCTCCGGGGCTTCCCCACAGATCGTATGTGGAAGCCCATCTTTGTTACCTGTGTGCCTTCCAGCCTTGGTAGCAAAAGAAGGGGTGACCCCAATTCTGGAGCTCCACCCTCAGTCAGGTTCAGATCTGGGCACCCAGAAAGCATGACAGTTCAGTGCAGTGAGAGGAACTGGTCAGACCCCCTGCCCTGGCTCTGCCTGCCCAGTGAAGCTGCCCAGGTGGGCAGTCGTGCCCCCACGGAGCTGTGCCCCTTGGGGGCTACTAGTCCTGCCCCATAGCCATTGCTGATGTCCCCTCGGTCCCCTCCCTGTCCCCGCTTCCTCCTCTGGGAGGTGTTCTCAGGACTAAACTCTCCCCTTCAGAAAAATCTCTGCTGGTGACACAGCGGCTTCTACCTTTGCTCCTTCTTACAACTTTCACAATCCCATTAGCTCAACACTAACCCATTTAACCCAGCAATCCCACTAACCCAACACAAACGCATTAACCTGACAGCCCATTTGCCTGAGACAAACCCGTTTAACCTAACAGTCCCGTTAGGTTGGCTAATTCCATCTTACAGAGGGGCACGTCCTATGTGCGGTATGTGTGTGTGTGTGTGAATGTATGGGTCTATGTATGTGCAATCTATGTATGTACATGTGTGTACATGAATGTGCCTGTATATATGTGTTTGTATGTGTATGTGTGCACTTGTGTGTATATTCATGTGTGCAACTGTGTATGAATGTGTACTTTATGTGTTATGTATATGTGTCTTTGTGTGTATACGAATGTGTGCCTCTGTGTGTGTATGTGTGTGCATGTGTGTATATGTGCATGTGTGTATGTGCAAAAGTGTATATTGTATGTATGTTATGCATGTCTTTTTGTGTATATGAATGTGTGTCTGTTTGTGTATATGTGTATGTGTGCAAGTATGTATTGTATGTGTGTGCTGTGTGTGCATGTATGTGTGTGTCTGTGCGGGAGTTAGGTAAATGACCTACTCAACCTCATCCCAGACTTGGCAGAATCAAGCCTGCACCTAGCTTTTCTAGGCTGAGTGGTTTTCCCCATCACACCGCAGTGGCAGCCACGATGGGAGGTGTTTGCCAGAAGCGTGTCCCTTTCTGCTTCTCTTCTGTGAGGACCCCAGCGAGGACCAGTGCCCACTCAGCCTCTGTTCCCTTCTAGAGGTGGCAGCCCAGCTGGTGTTGCTGGGTTTGGCGGTCTTTGGTTACAGTCCTGGCCAGCCACCCAGGGGACTCTGCTGGAGCTTGAATCTGCCAGGTGTCGCGTGCCTCCTGGTGTGGGTCTCTGCTGAGGCTGGCCCAGCAGGCTCTGGGGGTGGGGGGTCAGCAGGCTGAGGTGTCCACACTCCCGCTGTCTCCCTTCTTCCTCCCTCCTGCCCCTCAGCCCTTCTCCCGGCCTGACTGTAGGCTCTTGCTCCTGGGTGATGGCTGAGGATGGCACACCCGTGAGTGTCGTCTGGCTCATGAGCCCGCAAGCACACACATGCATGCGGTCGTGGCAGCCTCTGTAAGACTCCCTTCAAAGGCCTGGGAGCACCGGCTACTGGTCTGCTGGCCTGGGGAGGGGTGGCAGGATCGTGTTTCTCCCCTGACACTCAGCCCTTTCCCCAGGACCACTGCGACGGCAACCCTGGGACCTTCCGGGTCCTGGTGGGGAATGAGGGGTGCAGCGTCCCCTCCCTGAAGTGCAGGAAGCGCATAACCATCCTGGTGGAAGGAGGAGAGATCGAGCTGTTTGACGGGGAGGTGAGTGTGGGCTGGTCCCCCACCCTCAGTCCCCCTGTCAGCTGATTGGAGCAGCACCCAGCGTTCGTTCAGGACATGTGCAGGTGGACCACGATGCTGCTGGTGGAGAGACCTCACCACGTCCCACGAGGGGGGCACGTGCAGATGGTGATGGATTTTAGTAAAAGGAAGTGCAGACACGTGTGGAGGAGGGTGTGTAACTGTATTTGCACCAGTGTAGGAAGAGCCAGGGCTGACGTGGGGGGTAGTGGAGGGCGGGAGGACTTTCGTATGGGAATATGTGTGTACACACACATGTCGTATGCCCATAGTCATGTTATTACAACATACATATAGACATATGTATATATAAACATGAATTATACACATACAAACATACACACTTGTGTACACACATATACATATATATTATGTACCATAGTTATATGAATTATATATATACACATGTACACACGCACACACACATATTCTACACATACACACATGTATTATGTACTCATAGCTATGTGTATTATATACATATATATACACATAAACACATGTATTATACAAATATATTTATAATCACACATACACACATATACATACATATATACCCATAGCTGTATGTATTATATATACAAATGTATACACACATTTACACACATGTATACATACATACTGTATACTCAGTTATATGTATTATACACACAAATGTATGCAACACATATAAATATATTATACACTGCTGCTGCTAAGTTGCTTCAGTCGTGTCTGACTCTGTGCAACCCCATAGACGGCAGCCCACCAGGCTCCCACCATCCCTGGGATTCTCCAGGCAAGAACACTGGAGTGGGTTGCCATTTCCTTCTCCAATGCATGAAAGTGAAAAGTGAAAGTGAAGTTGCTCAGTTGTGTCCGACTCTTAGTGACCCTATGGATTGCAGCCCACCAGGCTCCTCTGTCCATGGGATTTTCCAGGCAAGAGTACTGGAGTAGGATGCCACTGCCTTTTTCATATTATACATACATGTACACACACACACACATATTCAAACGTACACACACATATACATACAAATGTATACACACATGTACATATATATAAATATTGTATCCCATATACATGTATAATGTGTAGAAAAGTATACACATACACACATATGTATACAGATGTACCCACATTTATTTATATATAATATATACAAATGTCTGTACACATACGCACACAAACATTATACATGCAAATATGTTATACATATATAAATATTAAGTCTCACATTTATATGTTATATATATAAATGAATACACACATATATACATGCACTATTCACACAAATATATATACACACATATACAAGCATACATTATATATATACACATACATATACAGGTGTATATACACATATATTGGAGAAGGCAATGGCAACCCACTCCACTGTTCTTGTCTGGAGAATCCCAAGGACAGAGGAGCCTGGTGGGCTGCCGTCTATGGGGTTACACAGAGTCAGACATGACTGAAGCGACTTAGCAGCAGCAGCAGCAGCAGCGTACACATATACACGCATACATTATATATATATATATACACATGTATACACACATATATACTTTCCCTTACTGTCCTGGTCTCTCGCTCAGGTGAACGTGAAGAAGCCCATGAAGGATGAGACGCACTTCGAGGTGGTGGAGTCTGGCCGGTACATCACTGTGCTGCTGGGCAAGGCCCTCTCTGTGGTCTGGGATGGGCACCTGGCTGTCTCTGTGTTCCTGAAGCGGACGTACCAGGTGGGTGGCCTTTCTCCACTTCCTCCCTCTTCTGTCTGCTTGCATCTTCAGCTCCGTGAGCAGCATCTGGGATCCCTTCCCGGACAGTCTCAGGGGAAAGGTGGGTGGTCACCTGGTTCAGTCTCCTCCTGACACAGATAAGACTCAAGGATTAGAGTTCACCTTGGCTGTCTCCTGAGACAGTTGCCTGTGGGCAGGATGGAGGGTCCTGGACCCTGCAAACAGTCCCTTGACTGGCAGTAGGTATTTTTAAGGTTTCCTAACCTAAAGAGCAAAACCCATCACGCACAATGTGGCTATAACACCGCAGGACATTCTGGGTACGCCTCCCACGGAGCCCAGGCCAGTGCCTGCCGAGGGCTGTGGTGAGCCGGCTCATCACCTGCTTGGGGGAAAGCTCGTGGTGTCGTCCAGGTCTCGATGGTTTGCTGGGACTCCATTTCCCCCACATGAATGCTCTGTCTGCCCTGGTGGCAGGACCCACTTTCCCCGCATTCTGATGGCCCATTCTCAGCTGGCACCTGAGTGAGGCTGCTCCTTGCGACCCCATGCCATTTCTGGAGAGCGCCAGCAACGCGCTCATTCCATTGTTCAACAAATGCTTACTAAACTCCTTTTACGTGTCAAGCACTGTTCTAGGCACCCTGGGTACGGGGGGAAATAACGTACTACTGATACAGAGAGGGGAGACTCCGTGCTTGCCTTTCCTGGCTTCAGGAGGCTGCTGTCCCTGGCTGTGGCCCCGTCCTCCACCTGCAAAGCCAGCAGCATATCATCTTCTGCTGTCTCCCTCTGTCTCATCGCCTTTCTCATTCTGATTTCTCCTGTACCCTGTATGGGGCCCAGTGATCACCCTGAGCTCACCCAGAGGACCCAGGACAGTCTTCCTGTCTCAAGATCCTTGACCTAACACACCTGCAGAGTTCCCTTAGCCGTGTACGGTGACATATTCCTGGTTCTGGAGATGAGGACGTGGGCATCTTCGGGGCCTGGTGTCCTTTTGCCTACCACAACCTGACCTGCTTGCTTAATCGCTCAGTTGTGTCTGACTCTTTGTGACCTCGTGGACTGCAGCCCACCAGGCTCCTCTGTCCATGGGATTCTCCAGGCAAGAATACTAAAGTGAGTTGCCATGCCCGCCTCCAGGGCATCTCCCTGACCCAAGGATTGAACCCTCATCTCCTGCGTCTCCTGCACTCCAGGCAGATGCCTTACTCTCTGAGCCATCGGGGAAGCCTGATGGAGGTCATATTCTAGTGGGGATATTATGTGTTTTATTTTTTAAAGATTATATATATATATATATATATATATATTTTAAATATTTATTTATTTGGCTGCTCCAAGTCTTAGTTGCAGCATGTAAACGCTCTTTCTTAGTTGCAGCATGTGGGATCAGTTCCCTGACCAAGGATCAAACCCATGCCCGCTGCATTGGGAGCATGGAGTCTTAGCCACGGACCCCCAGGGAAGTCCCTATTATATGTTTATTATTATTATTTATTTATTTGGCTCTGTTGCATCTGAGCTCTTCCATTGCAGAGCAGGGACTCTCTAGTGGTGCTTGGGTTTAGTTGCTCCACGGCATGTGGCATGTCAGCTCCCCGACCAGGGATCAAACCCACATCCTCTGCATTGCAAGGCTGATTCTAAACCACCGGGCCACTGAGTATTTTGGACTGGTTGGTCTGATGAGAATTGTCTCAGAAAGCGTGAGAAGAGTCTTTGGGGAAGAGGGAAGGGAGTCATGTAAATATCCTGACTTCAGGCAGATGGTAAATATCCTAAGTTTAGGCAGATGGCACAGCAGGTGCCAAGTCCCTGAGGTAGATGGTGTTTGTATTGAACAAGCAGACCAGGGTGGCTAGAGAGGAGGGGCTTGAGGTGATTGGTGGTCAATAAGGACAGGGACCAGGCAGGGCCATACACAGGGTTCGTTAGGCCACGTAAAAATCTTTGTCCTTTTGCCCACTTGTGAGAACATTTTTCTTACACGTTTCCTAGCAAAACAAAATAAGTCACCTCTCTTTGTCTCAAGGCAGGACTTCAAAAAGGTTCTAAAAGCATCACCTTTTCTTTTCCAGGCTGATTTTGTCCACTTAAAAAATTTTTTTTGGCCATATCTCGTGGCTTATGAAATCTTAGTTCCCTGACCAGGGATCGAACCTGCACCCCCTGCCTCGAAAGGCAGAGTCTTAACCACAGGACCGCTGGGGAAGTCTTTGTCCAGTGGTTCTTATGTGATGGTTTCCATCTATTCATTTATTAGTTGGTCAGGATTTGTTGTATACTGCACCCCCTGATAGGTGAACATGGAGAGAAGTAAGATATTATGTCAGCCGTGGTAGCATTTAGTATACAGCAGAATCCTGGCCTTCCTTGGTGGCTCAGATGGTAAAGAATCTGCCTGTAATGCAGGAGAACTGGGTTGGATCCCTGGATCGGGAAGATCCACTGGAGAAGGAAATGGCAACCCACTCCAGTATTCTTGCCTGGATAATTCCATGGACAGAGGAACCTGGTGGGCTATAGCTCACTGGGTCGCAAATAGTTGGACACGACTGAGTGAGTAACACGCAGAGAATCCTGGCCAGCCTGCTCTGAACAGGCTGCAGTCGTCCAGGGAAGGCAAGCACCTGTCCACAGTCAAGTGGGACTAGAGGGCTCCTTCCTCAGACCTCTCACACTCTCACTGATGTAATGTTGAACCAGCTTCTCTTCTGCTCAGACTGGGGCAGCTGATGGTTTATACTGCCGTGATCAAGGCCCAGGCTGCTTAACTGGCCTTCCAAGGGACCTGGGTGTGCTGCTTCTCTCTGTGAATGATCTTGGTTTCCTTAACCTTAACATGGGGTCATTTATGCTCATACTGAGAAGGGGGAGACAGAGGATAAGATGGTTGGATGGCATCACTGGCTCAATGGACATGAGTTTGAGCAAATTCAGGGAGATGGTGAAGGACAGGGAGGCCAGCCCACGGGGTCCCAGGGAGTTGGACACAGCTGAGTGACTGAACAGCTACAGTGTGGGGGTCAGTGCAGAAGCAGGGAAAGGGCCTTGGTAGGGCTGAGGCTCTGCTGACCACCCTGGTCTCCCTCTGGGCTGCCCTCCCATCCCCTTCCCTCCTCCTCTTCCTCAGGTGAGTCTGCCTCCCGTGCTGCCCAGAACCCTCCTCCTCCGGACTCAGCCAGTTTGCTCCGAGGTTTGCAAAGCTCACGCTCCCCTAACTTGTCCCCCAGGAGCGAGTGTGCGGCCTGTGTGGGATTTCGATGGTGTCCAGAACAATGACCTCACCAGCAGCAGCCTCCAAGTGGAGGAAGATCCCGTGGACTTTGGGAATTCCTGGAAAGTGAGCCCGCAGTGCGCTGACACCCAGAAAGTATGTTGGGGTCCCCATTGCTGTGCAAAGTGGGTGGTGTGGTCTGCAGGGGGTGGGGCTTGGGGAGAGGGCCTCTTGGGTTCTTCCGGGTTGACTGTTCTGGGTCCATCTGTGTTCTCCCTCTCGGTTCCCCAGGTGCCACTGGACTCGGCTCCTGCCACCTGCCACAACAATGTCATGAAGCAGACCATGGTGGATTCCTCCTGCAGGGTCCTCACCAGTGATGTTTTCCGGGAGTGCAACAGGCTGGTGAGGGCAGCAGGGAACCTCAGGGGCAGGCACTTCTGACCGTGGATGCTTCCAGGAGCTTATGATCTGTAGTTGCTCAGCTCTCGTGGCTTCATTCTGAGAAACAGAAAGAATAATCGACGGCTTATCGGGAAAGCAATGCTTGGCAAAGCCTTTTCCTTCTGTGCAATGGTTGGCCCTCTGTGCGTCCTGCCTGAGCTGCTCTTCTGGCCTCAGTCTTGGGGCTTGTCCTCCGCAGGTTACCTTATCTCTAACCTCAGAATGGTGGGTTCCCTTCTCCTGCCCCTGCTGTGTCTCTGGCCCCAGACGTCCCACCCCTGCCCTGGGCTCCCAGGTCTTGTCTTACAGAAACTCTTCTGGTCTTACAGTCAGATTAAAAAAAATTTTTTTTTGGCTGCTCTGAGTGGCATGTGGGATCTTAGTTCCCTGACCAGGGATCGAACTTGTGCCCCCTGCATTGGATGTGCAGAATCCCATCTACTGGACCACCAGGGAAGTCCCCTTAGAGCCAGATTTTAAGCCTGCATTTTATGGCTTCTTTTGATGTCTTTATCTCACGTGGTGATGAGAAATTTCTCTGAAAAAAGTTCAGTGTAGTTTTCTGTCTCTGTCTGAATGTATATCTGCGCACGTGTGTATCTGTGGGTGCGTGTGTATTGTGTATGTATGTACACATGTGGGGCAGTCACAGTCAGGTGCAGAGAACTGCTGCATTGTCGTGTCTCCCTCGTGGGGGTGGCTGAACACCTGTGTTTCATCTCTTCCTGTCCAACCAGGGATTTTTAGTCCCTTAGGACCTGGAAGGATACGTAGGATCCCCTGGTTTGGTGGAGACCCTGGGTACTCGAGCAGGAAGTGGGGAAGCAGTGAGAGGGTCAAAGAAACCAAGGCTGCTGGGCACAGTGAGCTGCTTAATGTCCGGTTCATGCTAACTGCAACTCCTCCGAGCAAGGCTGGTGTGGGGGGCAGATGAAGGCAGGAGGTGGTTACTGGGCTTGAATGTGGACAACGGGTGGCCATCGGGTAGGAAGGCTGGTGCGTGGGGGCAGGTGTGCGGCAGATGAAGGCAGGAAGTGGTTACTGGGCTTGAATGTAGATGGCAGGTGGGCTTCCCCTAGGATAGGTTTGGGGTCGGAGTCCAGGAGCACCGGGCCAGCCGAGGTCCAGCACGTCAGCCTATAGCATCTTAGTGGGGCAGTATGGGTGGTCCTGATGGGTTTTCGGTTTTCTTGGTCTCTCTGCTGAGTGGAGGCCAGGAAAGAGAGTGTGTGTGTGTGTGTGTTGTGTTTATGTAAAGCACCCAGAGTCCCATGATGGTGAGAGTGGGTTATGGGGATGGATGGCAGCTCAGCAGGTGCCTGGAACAGATGAAAGGAATGTTTTGAAAAATTCTCAGGCACATCTCATCTATGAGAGGCTGGCAAGCCTGCCTTTGCCCCCCTTTTCTGGAATCCAGATGAGAACACAGGATTTCTGCCTTTTTACCCAACCCCTCCTGGGGACTGTGGCCTCACATCTCTCCTCCTGCCCTGGAGCTGCTGTCCCTACTCTGATCAATGGCACATTCCCGCCTAGCTGAGGGCCAGAGTCCCCGAGCACAGCCATGGGTCACGGCCGCCTGCGCCTCCCTTGCAGGTGAACCCCGAGCCGTACCTGGATGTTTGCATCTACGACAGCTGTCCTGCGAGTCCATCGGGGACTGCGCCTGCTTCTGTGACACCATCGCCGCCTACGCCCACGAGTGTGCCCAGCACGGCGAGGTGGTGAGCTGGAGGACAGCCACACTGTGCCGTGAGTCCCTCGCGATCCTGGCCATGCCTCCTCCCCCGACACAGCTAGACCTTGAGACCCTGGGGGTGGACACCTTGGTGGGAGAAAGACCCATGTAGGGGTGAAGGCCGAGGTGGAGGGGTCAGGACACAGGTGTGCGTGAGGAGGGTCGGGATTGACTAGAGCAACAGGGAGAGTCTCTTCTAGAGAAATTCTGGGAGAAGGGGAAGAGGGAGCAGTGATAAAGAGAAGAAAGAGGTCAGTGTGCCTGTAATTAGACGCGATCACATTTACCATCACAAGAGCTTCCCCGGTGGCTCTGACGGTAAAGAATCCTCCTGCAGTGCAGGATAGCTGGATTTAATCCCTGGGTCGGGATGCTCCCCTGGAGAAGGGAATGACAAACCACTCCAGTCTTCTTGCCTGGAGAATCCCATGGACAAAGAAGCCTGGCAGGCTACAGTCCATGGGGCTGCAGAGTCGGACACCACTAAGCCACTAAGCACACTTCACACCATTATGATCGAGCAGCTCAGATGCTTATGTCACCTCTTCCTTCCTGTGTTGAGTGACTGAACATTTTTCTAAGGAAAACAGATTCAGAACCACTGGGTTCCTGGTTGGGGGGCTCTCAAAGCCCAGACGCATCGGGCGTGGGTGACTGTGTATTTCCCCAGCACCATTGTCTCCTCCCCCGGGACTGTCACCCCCACGGGTCTCCCGCCATGTGTCCAGGGCTGCATGGGGTTGCCTGGGGCCTAAATAACCATCCTGCCTGTTTGGGGGTCTGCACAGCCCAGAATTGTGAGGAGCGGAACCTGAAGGAGAGTGGGTACCAGTGTGAGTGGCGCTACAACAGCTGTGCTCCCGCCTGTCCAGTCACGTGCCAGCACCCGGAGCCCCTGGCCTGCCCTGTGCAGTGTGTGGAGGGTGCCATGCACACTGCCCGCCCGGTGAGGCCCTGGCCCCATGTGGGGATGGAGTGGAGGGTGGGGCTGGTCCTCAGGAAAGTGCCGCCCTGTCCTGCTTCACATCAGCCTCGCCCAAGGGCCCTTCTGTCCCCAGCCCCATTACCCTACGTCCTGTTTCTACGTCCTTCCACCAGAGCCAGGCCAGCTGAGATTTTTGCCAAGCTGAGCTCCCATGTGATGCTTCTGGGGCCAACTGATGGGTTTATCATCTGGAACAGCACTTTCTGGTAGAACTTTCTGCAATGCCGGGAGAGTTCAACTCAGACGTGGCTCATTGTGTCTAAGGAATTGAATGTTCAGTTTTATTGATGTCACTTAATTTACATTCAAATGTAACCAGCCACTAGTGGTTCGTGGCTACAGCAGTGGGTAGCACAGGTTGAGAGTTATCGATACCTTCTTTGGTGGAGGGACAAAAAGACCCTTGGTGATAAGACCTGCTTTGTCCCGGGGTTTGGAGGAGGCAAGGTGGGAGAAGGAACCCCTTCTCCCAATTTTGTAGGCAAGGGGATGCTCCCTAAGTGATGTAGTGGTCTTCAGGGGAGGCAGGCAGAGCTGAGACAGGCCCTTTGGTGCCAGGGGAGTCTTCCTTGCAGGCAAGGTGGGAACTTTGGCTCCTAACGAGAGGCTTGTCATGCAGGGAAAATCCTGGACGAGCTTTTGCAGACCTGCGTCAACCCTGAGGACTGCCCTGTGTGCCAGGTGGAGGGCCGGCGCTTAGCCTCCGGGAAGAAAGTGACCCTGAACCCTGGGGACCCTGAGCATTGCCAGATCTGGTAACACAGCACCCCCTACCCCGCCCCCAGTTGTCTGAATGATTGGTCTTACTGTCAAACCTGGGGCCCTGCTTGGAAGTGTCAGTTTGGGGAAGGACGTCTTGTTCAGTTTGTCTCTGTCTTTGAGGACAGACTAGATTTCTTCCCCAGGAAACACCTCTTAGGAGATTTAGGTTTTTATCCCTTGTTGCTGAAGGAAGGGCCTGCCTCTTCTTTTCCCTGGAGGTGGCATCTAGTCTGGGGACAGGCATCTGTGTAAAGCAGACATGCTGTTTCCTGGACATTGGGATGCAGGTGGGGGAAAAGTGAGGTGGAGACCCTGACCCTGTAGTGGGACTCATATAGCACGGGCCACCCCCAGGGCGGCCAGGATGAGGCTCTCATAACTGGAGGGAGGCACGGGTCACTGCCCCCTACCGATTATAGGGGGCCCCTCCTGCCCCATTACCCGATTGCCTCTGGCAGCTGGCCCTGGGGAGGTGAGAAGGATTTGGGGGGTTGAGCTCTGAGAATTTGTGTTCCAACGTTGATATGCTCAGCACCACTCCTTATGGGATCCTGAACTTGGGAACTTAAACTCGCTGAGGAAGAAAGGGGCCGTTGCCACAGCTGCCAGGGCCAGACCCCGACTGCTTTCTTCCCGGGTGAATTTTCTAGCAAACACAGAAAACTCGAGAGTGTATCACTCATGCTTTATCAACCAAGGATGGAGGCCCTAAATCATGTGGAGTATGAGGAAGTAGGAGTCGACTTTCCGTTAAGACCTTGCCTGTCCCCTGGCTGTGCCGAGGAGTAGGGGTTCTGAGCCGCAGGCATATGGGGAGGGCAGTCACCCGGGTACACGCTGCAGCTGCAAACCCGTGTGGAGAGTGGCTCTGGAGCAGGCTGGGGACCCTGCTGGGAGGCACTCCACAGGGATGCTCCGGGGCTCAGGGCACTGCTGTCTCCCAACTCTATTGCCATGCTGAGAGCAAGAGGCCACATGGCTGAGAGCGCCTGCAGGACAAGGTTCCAGGCTGAATGGGTCTCCACCGCAGGCAGCTTCTCCTATGGTCTGGCAGACCCTGCCACTCTCCAGGACCCTGGTGAAAGGGAGAGAAGTGACCAGGGAACTGGAAACTTGGCCTGGTGGGTGATAAGTTGTGTGCAGGCTTGGGGCTGGGCGTGGGGCATAGCCAGATCCTGGCATGTGATGAGCATAAACCGTCTGTCCATTGTGGGAAAGAATAATGAGTTACTGTTGTTCCCCATCTAGCATCTCGGAGACTCGAGAATACCACCTCTAGTACTTTGTTCTGCCAGATAAAGCTGGGATTTCAAATCTTTATTCATCTCTCCAAAGTGATTTTACTCAAGTTTTCCTCTCTTCCTTAAAACCCAGCATGTTAAACATGCTACAGAATCACGCAGCTTAGACTCTGTTTAATAAATACTGAAAACCATGTATCTTCAGCAGAGCATTTGTAAGTCCTGGTCAGCATCAACATTACAGAGCAGTGTTTGTCTTTGGAGATATTTGGGAGAAGGCTTGGATTATAATTAAATATTTATATTGCTAGAGGCATAGGTTGAAAATCAGTCAACTTTGAATGGCTGTGTGGACTGCCGAGAAAGAAGAAAGATTCATCTTTAGGTCCTAGGTTGGGTAGAAGCTTTGGTTTTCAAAGGACTCACAACTCAAGGGAAGTGTGTATGTGTGTATGTGTGTGCATGTGTGTATGCATGCATGTGTATACATGTATGTGTATATTTATGCGTGTATATGTGTGCATGTGCATGTATGTGTGTTTGTGTGTACGTGCATGTTTGTGTGTGCAGGGGGCTGCTTGGGGACATACATTAAGCATGATGTCTCTTTCCAGTGGGCAGTAGTCCTTGGGGGCTCAGGTCCAGTGGGCTGGGAAGTTCCCAGAGCTTCTTTCTGAACCATTTTGGTTTCTCCCCTCCTGCAGTCACTGCGATGGTGTCAGCCTCACTTGTGAAGCCTGCAGGGAGCCAGGAGGCCTGCCCGTGCCCCCCACCGAAGGCCCGGTCAGCCCCACAACCCCATACGTGGAGGACACCCCGGAGCCACCCCTGCACGACTTCTTCTGCAGCAAACTCCTGGACCTGGTCTTCCTGCTGGACGGCTCTTCCAAGCTGTCTGAAGCCGACTTTGAGACGCTGAAGGCGTTCGTGGTGGGCATGATGGAGCGTCTGCACATTTCCCAGAAACGCATCCGTGTGGCCGTGGTGGAGTACCATGATGGCCCCACGCCTACCTTGCACTGCAAGACCGGAAACGGCCATCGGAGCTGCGGCGCATTGCCGGGCAGGTGAAGTACGCGGGCAGCGAGGTGGCTTCCACCAGCGAGGTCTTGAAGTACACGCTCTTCCAGATCTTCGGCAGGATCGACCGGCCTGAGGCCTCTCGCGTGGCCCTGCTGCTTACGGCCAGCCAGGAGCCCCCCAGGCTGGCCCGGAACTTGGTCCGCTACGTCCAGGGCCTGAAGAAGAAGAAGGTCTCTGTGGTCCCGGTGGGCATCGGGCCCCACGCCAGCCTCAAGCAGATCCGCCTCATCGAGAAGCAGGCATCGGAGAACAAAGCCTTTGTGCTAAGCGGCGTGCATGAGCTGGAGCAGCGGATGGACGAGATTGTCGGCTACCTCTGTGACCTCGCCCCCCAGGTGCCTGCCCCGACCCCGCCACGACGTCCTCTCGCCGCACAGGTCACTGTGGCGCCGCAGCTCCTGGGTCCTTCGCCGCAGGGACCCAAGAGGAGCTCTGTGGTCCTGGATGTGGCATTCCTCCTGGAAGGCTCGGACGAGGTGGGCGAGGCCAACTTCAACAGGAGCGCAGAGTTCGTGGAGGAGGTGATCCGACGCATGGACGTGGGCCGGGATGGCATCCACGTCACGGTGCTGCAGTACTCGTACATGGTGACTGTGGAGCACTCGTTCAGGGAGCCCCAGTCCAAGGAGGTGGTCCTGCAGCGACTCCATGAAGTCCGCTACCGGGGCGGCAACCAGACGAACACGGGGCGGGCGCTGCAGTACCTGTCGGAGCACAGCTTCTCCACCAGCCAGGGGGACCGGAAGCAGGCGCCCAACCTGGTCTACATGGTGACGGGCAGCCCGGCCTCGGACGAGATCCGGCGGATGCCAGGAGACATCCAGCTGGTGCCCATTGGCGTGGGCCCCCATGTGGACGTGCAGGAGCTGGAGAGGGTCAGCTGGCCCCAGACCCCCATCTTCATCCAGGACTTCGAGAGGCTCCCCCGAGAAGCTCCGGATTGGTGCTGCAGCGGTGCTGCTCCGAAGACGGCCCGCACCTCCCCACCCTCGCCCCTGCCCCAGGTGTGTGGGCACTTGGCAGTGGAGTGAGGACTTGGGGGAGCTAAGGGCTGCCTCAGTGGGGATGCCGTTCTCAGGCTCCAATCTGTCTCCCTGCTCTGTGTTTTCTGTCACATCCTGCCTTCAGGGAGAGGCATCTGTGGTCTTTTGAGGGGGAAGGACCTTTTCTTGTGGGCTTCTGCGGTGGTTCAAACGGTGAAGATTCTGCAGACCCAGGTTGCATCACTGGGTTGGGGAGATCCCCTAGAGGAGGGGCATGGCCACCCACTCCCGTATCTTGCCTGGAGATTCCCTTGAGCAGAGATGCCTGGCAGGCTACAGTCACAGGGTTGCAAAGCCAGACACAACTGAGTGACCCAGCATGCATGCATCTGTGAGATGTGGATAATAGTGCTTACTTGTAAAATGCTTAGAATGGTACCTAGCACATAGCAAGCCCTCAGAAACGGTTTGTCTCCCCTGCAATTGTTACTGCCTTCTTAACTGATACTAACACCTAGTCAGTTTCTAGTTCTTCTCTGTTTGCTTACTTGTTCTGGCTGTGCTGGGCCTTTGTTGCTGCACTCAGGCTTTGCTCTAGTTGTGGGCAGCGGGGGCAGCTCCGTGTTGTAGTGCAAGGGCTTCTCATTGTGGCGCTTTCTTTTGTTGTGGAACACGGGCTCTAGGCCACTTGGGCTTCAGGAGTTGTGGTTCCCCAGCTCTAGAGTGCAGGCCGAACAGTTACGATGCATGGGCTTAGTTGCTCCACAGCATGTGGGATCTTCCCAGACAAGAGGTCGAACCTGTGTCTCCTGCATTCGCAGGTGGACTCTTTACGGTGGAGTCCCTGGGGAAGCCCAGTCCCTAGTTCTAGAGTATCTTTATTTGGAGCGTTTGGAACCATTCCAGAATCACTAGGCTTCTTCAGACCCCCATCTTCATCCAGGACTTCGAGAGGCTCCCCCGAGAAGCTCCGGATCTGGTGCTGCAGCGGTGCTGCTCCGAAGACGGCCCGCACCTCCCCACCCTCGCCCCTGCCCCAGGTGTGTGGGCACTTGGCAGTGGAGTGAGGACTTGGGGGAGCTAAGGGCTGCCTCAGTGGGGATGCCGTTCTCAGGCTCCAATCTGTCTCCCTGCTCTGTGTTTTCTGTCACATCCTGCCTTCAGGGAGAGGCATCTGTGGTCTTTTGAGGGGGAAGGACCTTTTCTTGTGGGCTTCTGCGGTGGTTCAAACGGTGAAGATTCTGCAGACCCAGGTTGCATCACTGGGTTGGGGAGATCCCCTAGAGGAGGGGCATGGCCACCCACTCCCGTATCTTGCCTGGAGATTCCCTTGAGCAGAGATGCCTGGCAGGCTACAGTCACAGGGTTGCAAAGCCAGACACAACTGAGTGACCCAGCATGCATGCATCTGTGAGATGTGGATAATAGTGCTTACTTGTAAAATGCTTAGAATGGTACCTAGCACATAGCAAGCCCTCAGAAACGGTTTGTCTCCCCTGCAATTGTTACTGCCTTCTTAACTGATACTAACACCTAGTCAGTTTCTAGTTCTTCTCTGTTTGCTTACTTGTTCTGGCTGTGCTGGGCCTTTGTTGCTGCACTCAGGCTTTGCTCTAGTTGTGGGCAGCGGGGGCAGCTCCGTGTTGTAGTGCAAGGGCTTCTCATTGTGGCGCTTTCTTTTGTTGTGGAACACGGGCTCTAGGCCACTTGGGCTTCAGGAGTTGTGGTTCCCCAGCTCTAGAGTGCAGGCCGAACAGTTACGATGCATGGGCTTAGTTGCTCCACAGCATGTGGGATCTTCCCAGACAAGAGGTCGAACCTGTGTCTCCTGCATTCGCAGGTGGACTCTTTACGGTGGAGTCCCTGGGGAAGCCCAGTCCCTAGTTCTAGAGTATCTTTATTTGGAGCGTTTGGAACCATTCCAGAATCACTAGGCTTCTTTCACTGTCTCTTGATCCTCATGCTTGTTGTCTATGCCTTTGCTTTTTGGTTTTTTTTTGGGCCACCGATTTATCTTGTGATCTCTCAGTAATGGCTTCATTCAATCTCAGAATGGCATTTGAGGCAGAGTTTGTTTCCTCACGGTGATCATGACCCTGGTCCCAACTATCAACATGAGCTTTAGGCCTCTGCAATAGAATCACCTTCTAACTCCTCACGTGCCGCCTGAGACCCGTGGACACACCAGTCCACCTTCCAGGGATGCACTGCTGTTTCCTTTGCCATCTACCTGTTTTCTGCTCCAGTCTATCATTCGATTCCAGAAGAGCTGCAGCCCCCGAAATGGAGGGACAGGCTGCCTCTGCTTCTTGCTGCCGCCTGTGGTGTTCAAACTGCCTTTGGGAGGTGTTGGCATCCCCCCCAACATCTCCACACCTGGGGTTTGCAGCCCTCTTGCCTGCCGCCTGGCACCAGCTGCCACACCCGTGCAGGACTAGGGGACATGCCTCCCAGTCCAGCGCCCTGCACAAGCCTCCAGTGAGTGTCTGCTGCAGGAGCCTGAGGCCTGTCCCCCGCTGCCCTTGGCCACTCCCTCCTGTCTCTCTGCAGACTGCAGCCAGCCCCTGGATGTAGTCCTCCTCCTGGATGGCTCCTCCACCTCTCCAGCCTCTTACTTTGACGAAATGAAGAGTTTCGCCAAGGCTTTCATCTCAAAAGCCAACCTAGGTGAGTGAGGCGCCCGAAGTAGGGTGTTTCGGGGGCTCCCCACTGATCCAGAGCGTGACTCCTGCGTCCCATCTCCCGCCAGGCCCTCAGCTCACCCAGGTGTCAGTCCTGCAGTACGGAAGCATCACCAACGTCGATGTGTCCTGGAACGTGCACATGGACAAAGCCCGCCTGCTGAGCCTTGTGGACCCCATGCAACGCGAGGGAGGCCCCAGCCAAGTCGGTAATGTGGGTGCGGGCTGGGGGGCGGGGACCGCGTGCAGTCCCCGCTCCTGGCACAAGTGACCGAGTGACCCTGGCTGGCTGCCTCGCTCCTTGGCCTTAGTTTCCCTTCCTGTAAACTGAGGGCTGAGACATTCTTCCTCCTCTCACGCGTATGTGAGCCTCTCTGAGTCTCTGAGTCACTCTGTCTCAGCGATCCGAGGCTCCATTGGGAGACAGGGTGCTCGGCTGGCCTCAGGACCCCCATCCCTGAGTCAGGACTGATTGTGTGGCCCGCTGTCTGTTCCCAGGGGAGGCGCTGTCCTTCGCCGTGCGCTACATCACGTCCCAAGTCCACGGTGCCAGGTCCAATGCCTCCAAGGCTGTGGTGATCCTGGTTACAGGCTCCTCCACAGACTCAGTGGAGACGGCCGCCGCTGCTGCCAGATCCAACCGTGAGTGTCCAGGGTTCAGTCCTGAGGCCACCCCTGTCCCCACTCCCAACCTGCTCAAGGGCACAGAGTGGGCGGTGGTTACTTCTGATGTCCTGGCTGATTTCGAATGCTTAATGCCCATGTGTGGCCTGGTTTCAAACAGTGGGAAATTGTCCAATCCCTGTGTTATGTGGAAGTGAAGCAGTGTTAAATGTGTGTTGCTGGAAACCCACTCCAGTATTCTTGCCTGGAGAATCCCATGAACAGAGGAGCCTGGCGGTCTACAGTCTTTAGGGTTGCAAGGAGTTGGACACGACTGAGTGACTTAGCATTCATGCATGCATCCTTCATTTGCATGCCTTTGCACCTTCAGTTTCTCCTGACTTGCCCTCTGTGTCCAGGGCTGGGTCGTACTCCTGCAACCGTGGCTTCTTGGGCCTCTCTCCACTCCCATGTGTCTGAGGCTTGAGTAATTTATGTTGGGGCCTAGAGAACCATCAGGGATCTTCCTGTATTCGTGGCCCCTGTCTGGCATCAGCCTAGGGGCTTGGGGGTGCTGGACTGACAGGAGACCAAGGGTGCTGCTTTAGGAAGGTGATGGTTGCAGGCGTGCCCAGCCTGCGTGTCTCGTGAGAGCTCGAGCTGTGAGCTGGGGCAGGTAGCGTTGCCCCGGGGCAGGGGGCACAGAGTGCTGGGTGAGTAGAATGATGTGCATATTCTTATGCTCCCTGGAGAACAGCTCCTCTTTTTTTTTTTTAGTTTAAAAAAAAATTAACTGGAGGATAATTGCTTAAAAATATTGAGGCCCTACAAGTGGCTGGGTGAAGCTTCAGGCCAGACCACTCTGAACCCACTCGACCAAAGTGGGCACAGAGCGTTTCTCGTTTCTCTGTAACCGCAGGAGTGGCCGTGTTCCCCATTGGGATTGGGGACCAGTATGATGCAGCCCAGCTGAGGGTCTTGGCGGGCCCGGGGGCCAGCTCCAATGTGGCAGAGCTCCAGCGGATCGAAGACCTCCCCAGCATGTTTGCCCTTGGCAACTCCTTCTTCCAGAGACTATGCTCTGGTGAGTCTTGTGATGTCTCTCTTATCCCCTCAAAATAGAAGCAAAAGCAACGAAACCCACTCGACACTAGAAGGTTCCCATACGCGAGATTTGGCCTTGAATTCAGACTGCTTTATAGGCCACAATCTATAAATTTCTGCTTGTTGGAGACTGTAAGACAAACCTCCAAGGGGCTGCCAGAAAGTTCTCTATGTATATACTTCCTTCCCTCCTTAACTGTCCTTGCTCATTATGGATGGGCTTCTGGACAAAGAAACGGAAGGCAGAGGCAGGGAACCCCAACATCCACAGGTCATGGACTTCTTCTCCAGGCCCTGCACTCATCCTCAGCATAGGTGTAAAAGGCTTTAGAAAAGCAACACAGATTTACCATATAGCATGGAGATTTACGTTCAAGATCTTGTAATAATCTATAATGGAATGTAATCTAAAAAAATATAGCAATCCCTTTGTGTTATGCTTGAAACTGACACAATATTGTCTATCAATTATACTTCAATAAAAAAGAAAATAAAAAGATTAAAAAAAGAAATACAGAACATAGAATCTAACATCAAAGTACCATAGTTTAAATTGATTTAGGGTTAGAAGCTTTTTGTTTTTACCATTGCTGTTCAGTCGCCAAGTTGTGTCTGACTCTCTGTGACCCCATGGACTGCAGCATGTCAGACTTCCTTGTCCTTCACTATCTCCTGGAGTTTGCTGAAGTTCATGTCCATTGAATCATGATGCCATCCAACCATCTAGTCCTCTGTTGTCTCCTTTTCCTGCTTCAGTCTTTCCCAGCATCAAGGTCTTTTCCAGTGAGTCAGCTCTTTGCGTCAGGTGGTCAAAGTACTGGCGCTTCAGCTTCAACGTCAGTCATTCCAATGAATATTCATGTTGATTTCCTTTAGGATTGACTGGATTGATCTCCTTTTTTTCCGCATAGGTGATATTTTTTAAACTTGTTATTTTGTATTTTCCTGAAATGGCAACCCACTCCAGTATTGCCTGGAGAATCCCATGGAGAGAGGAGCTTAGTGGGCTACAGTCCACGGGTCACAAAGAGTTGGACACGACTGAGCGACTTCACTTTCACTTTAATATAATTAGGTGTGAGTCCAAACCTACTAGGAGTTATTGCCCTGTCTTGCTAGATGATAGCTCTCTTGGTAGGAATTCTGAAGATCTCTTAAGGTTTCAGGATCTTGTCTCATTTCCTTCTTAGTAGGCACTGATCTATTGATATCAATACATAGAAAAGAGGACAAGAAAATATTGACTATAGTTTTTGCCGTGTTATTACTGTTGTATCACTATAATGACTAACAACCACAAAGCTTACGGAGTTCTCTGGAGATCCAGTGGTTAGGACCGTACGCTCCACTGCTGGGCATGGACTCGCTCCTGGTCAGGGAACTAAGATCTGCAAGCCATAAGGCAAAGCCAAAAAAAAAAAAGGCACTCCACAATGTTTGCCTGAAGAACCACAGGATGACTGCCTTCTAATCTCCCGTACTCGAATCCTCACTGCTCATTTCACTCACGTTGCTTTCAGTTAATCCAGCTTCAGGGACTAGCCAGGTGGCTGAGTGAATGGCTCAGAGTTTCTGGGTGGTGGGAGGGAACAGAGGTCTGACTTGTGTCTGTTTCAGGGTTCGTCAGTGTCTGCGTGGATGAGGACGGGAGTCAGAGGAGGGTAAGTTCCCTTTCTGTTGGCTTTGAAGGAAAGATCAGGAATGTACATTTGGGGTCCTCGACCCCCTGATTAATGTTTCCTCCTTTGGTCTGGGTCCAATAGTGTTTTGTTTTGTTTTTTTTTTTAATTGGAAGCTTCCTTGGGGGCTCAGTGGTAAAAAATCTGCTTGCTAAGGCAGGAGACACAGGTTTGATCCTTGATCCGGGCAGATCCCATATGCCGCGGAGCAACCAAGCCACCACTACTGAGCCTGTGCTCTAGACCCCGGGAGCCACAACTGCTGAAGCCCGCAAGTCACCGCAATGAGACCCACGCACAGGGGCCCCTGCTTGCCTCAGCTAGAGAAAGCCCACACGGCAGCAAAGACCTAGCATGAAATAAATAATAATAAAAGCCTAAATAAATAAATAAATAAATTAAAAAGCTTTGGTTGGGGGTGGGAGCGGATCCACCCGTAAATCTCATGTTCTGTCTCCTGTCTCCTTGCCATTCAGGCCCAAGTCGCAGTTCCTGTGTCTCCTGAGGGTGGGAGGGTTAGTTGCCTAGTGGGTGTTGAAGTGCCTCACTCCAGTCCCTGCCCGAACGTGGTTCTTTCTCTGCAGCCTGGGGACGTCTGGACCTTGCTGGATCAGTGCCACACAGTGACTTGCCTGCCAGATGGCCAGACCTTGCTGAAGAGTCACCGGGTCAACTGTGATCAGGGGCCACAGCCATCATGCCCCGACGGCCAGATCCCACTCAGGATGGAGGAAACCTGTGGCTGCCGCTGGGCCTGTCCCTGTGAGTGCTTTGCTTCCTCAGCCTGGGCAGCGTTCAGCAGGTGGTCCCTTTTGCTTGTCTCCCACTCCAGTACTCTTGCCTGGAAAATCCCATGGGTAGAGGAACCTTGAAGGCTGCAGTCCATGGGGTCGCGAAGAGTGACTTCACTTTCACTTTTCGCTTTCATGCATTGGAGAAAGAAATGGCAACCCACTCCAGTGTTCTTGCCTGGAGAATCCCAGGGACGGGGGAGCCTGGTGGGCTGCCATCTATGGGGTCGCACAGAGCTGGACACAACTGAAGTGACTTAACAGCAGCAGCAGCCAAGAGGTAGACCAGAAGGCCATCTCCTGCCCCTACCACCCATGTTCTCTCACTCTCCTGTCCTTGGGACATGTTTCCATCCCATTCCAGGGCTCCCTATCTCCTTTTGGAGGGCACATGCCCAGATAATGCACAGCCAGAGGGAAGAATTGCTTTTCTGAGGTCAGTACTTAGCTTCTTGCTCAGTCGCTCAGCGGTGTCTGACTCTTTGTGATCCCATGAGCCGTAGCCCTCCAGGCTCCTCTGTCCATGGGATTCTCCAGGCAAGATTACTGGTTAGAAGCCTGCTCCTGGGTAATAAATAAGACTGTAAACTTGAGTTAGAGCTGAAAAGCCTCCCTGATCCCAGGGTTGACCACCTGCCTCTGTGGGTGGTGGGGAGAGCCCTGTGTTCTGGCCTGACAGGTGTTTAAGGCAGCTGCTTTTTCTTGCCAGCTCTCCCGAGTTTTCCTTTGATATCAGTTGTGTATTCTATATTCTTTGCCTGCCCACTGCTTCATCCTGCCATCTTTCCGGTTTGCTCTGTTTTGTTATTTTCATTTATTTGTTTTTGCATTCAACCTCTCACACAGGCTCTCTCTCTGTCTCTCTTTAGGTGTCCTCCTTACCATATAGAAGTTTGAGCACTTTTAGAGCAACTCTGGGCCTTCATAGACCATATACAAAATACACACAAAGTAGTTTCAGATTTGCTCCCAAGGAAGTTCCCTGGCGATCCAGTGGTTAAGATGCCGTGTTTCCAATGCAGGGGGTGTGGGTTTGATCAAAATCCCACATGCCATACAGCCAAAAACAAACAAATAAAAAAGCACTCCACAAAACCAGAATTGCTAACCAATATCTTTATGAAAACCGAATATACTAACCAGAGTATACATTTGTGCAGGGCTTCCCGGGTAGCTCAGCTGGTAAAGAATCTGCCTGCAATGCAGGAGACCCCAGGTCGATTCCTGGGTTGGAAAGATCCCCTGGAGAAGGGAAAGGCTACACCCTCCAGTATGCTTGGGGGCTCAGCTGGTAAAGAATCCACCTGAAATGTGGGAGACCTGAGTTCAATCCCTGGGTTGGGAAGATCCCCTGGAGAAGGGAAAGGCTACCCAATCCAGTATTCTGGCCTAGAGAATTCCATAGTCCATGGGGTTGCAAAGAGTCAGATATGACTGAGCGACTTCCACTTTGGGTACAGAGTAAATTTTTTCACCAAAATTTTTTAGGTTAGTTTCCCCCTTCCCTGCTGTGTACTCACATTATTCATTACCATTCATTTGATTTTGTACCTGTTTGTGTTCCGTCTTGAATTTTTCTCTCCACCATCCTAGCTGATTCCATTTGTTTGCCTTCTGTGTGTGAGGCATTCACATGGTTCTCAGTGTCAGAAGTGTATAGAAAGTTATGCCCAGATGTCTCCCTGTTGGTTCAAAGAGAGCAGAGCAGATAGGAGAGGATCACAGCAGTTAAGTCATTTAGGTGGTAGAGCTACTCCCACTAACCTGCCAGCTTAACCCCGTTTCACTGAAACAGCTTGTCCCAGATGGGCAAAGCCACTCCCACTAACCTGCCAGCTTAACGCCATTTCTTTATCTTGGGACTTACTATGTTCTTGTGGCAGCTGGGGCTGGACTGCTTAAGACTTGGCCACAGGGACTTCCCTGCTGGTCCAGTGGCTTAGGCTCCACATTCCCAATGCAGGGGCCCTGGGTTCGATCCCTGATTGGGGAACTAGATCCCACATGCTGCAACTGAAAGATTCTACATGTGGCAACTAGACCAGATAGATATTTTCTTAAAAAAAAAAAAAAAGACTTTATGGTGCCCCAGCTGGGGTGTCTGGAAACACTTACAGCGTGGATGACAGTGGGGTGGTAGAATTCAGGACTGTCGCTTGGATGTGACCGGCTGGCCTGGACGGGGGGAACTTTAAGTAGAAGAGCATCTGGAAGCCGATCAGCCCTGACCGATGGTGTATCATTTGCCAGGGTCTGTGTTGCCTTGGTATACGGGTCACTCTTGCTGTGGAGGTCTGTGGTCTCCTGGGCCTGGCGGAGAGCAAGGGTGGTGTTAGTGAGTCCTTGCTGACCCCCTGGATCTAACTCTCAGTTCTTGGTTTCCATTTCTTCACCATCATAGATATAGTCATGGTTTGTCTGGAAGGCTCATTTCCAACTTTACTGATGTCCGAGATTAGTTTTCAGGTCATGTATGACTCTGGTCCATCAGTTTAGTTAAGTCACTCAGTCGTGTCCGACTCTTTGCAACCCATGGACTGCAGCATGCCAGGCTTCCCTGTCCATCACCAACTCCTAGAACTTGCTCAAACTCATGTCCATCGAGTTGGTAAAGCCATCCAACCAGCTCATTCTCTGTCATCCCCTTCTCCTCCTGCCTTCAGTCTTTCCAAGGATCGGGGTCTTTTCCAGTGAGTCAGTTCTTGGAATCAGGTGACCAAAGTATTGGAGCTTCAGCTTCAGCATCAGTCCTTCCAATGAATATTAAGGACTGATTTCCTTTATTCATGGACTGTGGTCTATTGGGGGGATTTTTATGGAATCATCTGACATAGTTGCAAGATGATTAGTCTTCCAAGTGGTGTTTTAATAGAAATCCTGAGAGTTTGCTGATGGTGTGGACGAACAAGTGGCAGACGAGATCGTGTCGAGACCCCACTATTTGTTTTGGCTTCAGGAATATTTCTCTTTCAGGGTCTCTTAAGGGGTCATGTCAACGTGGCCATGTGTACCATTAGTCACTTGGTAGCTGAAAAGACATGTGCGCCTTTAGGGGAACTTCCTTTCCAGTGAGGTCATGAGCTCATGGTTTGCTTAGCTTGTTGTGGTTTCAACATGTCCTAACACCCCTGGAACCTCAGTTTGTTTCCTGGGCCAAGACATCCTTGTAGGGGAGAGCATTAACTTTGCACGTTTACATTTTTTGGAAGTATGGTTCTATAGTTTGCTACATTTTAATGGAATCCTCATCCTTCTAAATCTTCCCTAGGAACATATTTAATGGCCAAGTGTTACCTAAGACGCTCTACCTCTCAGAATCAGTTTCCTAGTCTGTAACAAGAAGGAAATTTGCCTCTGTGGCTTCAAAAAGCCCTTTCAACTCTCAGCTCCGGATAGCTGCATGCGGCTGCTTCTTTGCATGGTGGGAGTCTGCTCAGGTCACACCCAATCTTTGCTTTCTTGCCCAGGTGTGTGCACAGGCAGCTCCACTCGGCACATCGTGACCTTTGATGGACGGAATTTCAAGCTGACCGGCAACTGCTCATACGTTCTGTTTCACAACAAGGAGCAGGGCTTGGAGGTGATTCTCCATAACGGATTCTGCAGCGCTGGGGCGAGGCAGGCCTGCATGAAATCTGTGGAGGTGAAGCAGAATGGCCTCTCGGTTGAGCTCCACAGCAACATGGAGGTAAGAGGTGCTTTTCGTGGTCCTGTGGCAGGGCCCTTGGAGAAGCCACATGGACCCAGTGGCAGTTGGTTTTAGCTGGTGCTCCTGTGTGGAGACTTGACCTTCTGCCTGATTAGCAGGGCTCTATCTTTGTAGAAGGGGCTTATTGCATCTCCCTTCTGGTGTGATTTCTTGTTGTTCTGGGCCCGATTTGGAAGAAAGGGTCCATTTTCTTTCTTTCCTTTTTTTTTTTTAAAAGAAATATTTCTTTCTCTGACTTCACCAAACTCTTAGTTGTGGCATGTGGGATTTTAGTTCCCTGACCAGGGATCGAACCTAGGCCCCCTGCACCCCTGCATTGGGAGCGTAGAGTCTTAGCCACTGGACCACGAAGGAAGTCCCAGAGAGGGTCTGATTTCAGTAGCATTACATTGCCAATGGGGTGCCAGTTTTTTGCACTAGTAGAAGATTCGGGTTGACACCAGGTTGTTTGTCCAGCAGGCATTTTATGCCCCGTACCTAGGCTAGGGCCTGCCAGGCTTCTTAAGGAAAATACTTAGGGCCTAGATGAAAGCCTTGGAAAATATTTAGGGCCCAAGCAAAATATGTGGCCTCAAAACTCAAAAAGAAAACTGCAAAGCTGATCAAAATAAATGTCTGATTACATGTTTACAAGAGGTTGTATCATGCAACTCCTTTACACATTCTTTTGGAAATCATAAATATTTCATTACATGAAAGCAACTTAAAAGGGTTAGACCTTCTCTTGCAAGACATCTTGAACATGCACCGTGATTGCTGAAAAAAATAATCACAGCTCGTCATATATTAAATGAGTAGCTCATAGCCAAATGTTTAAAATTCAAAGGATAAAAAGCCTTCCAAAATTTTTACAACAAAAATTATAGTCATCATGGGATGTGAGTGTATTTTAACAGGTTTCATGTGATATATTGTGGGGCCTCTGTAGATCTGGTGACCAAAATAAAAATAAAGATTAAAGTGTTCGTATTAGATGCTCCTGGAGATAGGGCACCAATGAGCTGG
The DNA here is from genome assembly GCA_006408675.1 of Madoqua kirkii. Lineage (NCBI taxonomy): Eukaryota > Metazoa > Chordata > Mammalia > Artiodactyla > Bovidae > Madoqua > Madoqua kirkii. The sequence continues at coordinate 40,561 of SJYC01117678.1, forward strand.
CAAAATGGCAACTTCCCCAGCCTTTCTTGAGGAGTCAGTCTTCCCTGTTGAGTGCAGATGGACTCAAGGTTTCATTTAACTCCTGAGCTTTTGGTTTCCAGATGCCTGGCTGGCTGTTCAGCTTTGTAAGAGTCCGCTCTCCTGCAAAGCTCTGTAGAGCCCCTTTATCTGAGAAGAGCTGCCGCCAGTGCCCAAGTTTGTGAATAACAGTGGAGTTGAGTGGGATGAATGTGTAGGGACTGTCATGAACTGTGGAAAGAGACTACGAGTGAAATCCTAGGATTCCTCATTGCCATGATTACTGATGGGGCTTTTCTCCTTTGGCTAGGTGATGGTGAATGGGAGACTGGTCTCTGTCCCTTACCTGGGTGGGGACATGGAGGTCAGAATCTATGGTACCATCATGTTCGAGGTCAGATTCAACCTTCTGGGCCACATCCTCTCCTTCACCCCGCAAAACAACGAGTTCCAGCTGCAGCTGAGCCCCAAGATCTTTGCCTCAAAGACGTACGGTCTCTGTGGTAAGACTGTTGTCTGTTTCTTCCCTGAGATGTACACCCTCCTTGCTCTAATCTCAGGGCCCCTGGCTACTGCCATTTCTGGGTCCAGTAGTGGGCTCAGATGCTGGCAGGGGTGGAGAATGACTGAGCCTCCAGCATCAGGAGCTGGCTTTGGGCTCTCAACCATGTCTCTCCTGGTCTCTCTAGGGTTCTGTGATGAGAACGGGGCCAATGACTTCATGCTGAAGGATGGCACGATCACTGCGGACTGGAAGACACTGGTCCGGGAGTGGACGGTGCAGCAGCCGGGGCAGACGTGCCCGCTGGGCCCCGAGGAGCCGTGCCCCGTCTCCCAGGGCTCTCGCTGCCAGGCCCTCCTCTCTGAGCTATTTGCCGAGTGCCACAAGGTCCTTGCTCCAGCCACATTTCACGCCGTGTGCCAGCAGGACAGTTGCCACCAGGAGCAAGTGTGCGAAGCCATTGCCTCTTATGCCCACCTCTGCCGGACCAAGGGGGTGTGTGTCGACTGGAGGACACCCGATTTCTGTGGTGAGTCTCCGTAGGCTCCCCCAAATGCTGTGAAGAATGACAAATGGGAAGCCTGCTCAACCTCTCCGAAACTGCATATTTAAAAAAATCTGGTCCATGGAGATCAAAATCTCTTGCCTTCCCTGTTCTCTAGGATTCCATTCAGGGTTAAGTAAGTGGTAGACATACAGGTAATCTGAATTTAGGATTTCTATGTAATGTGTTTCTAGGTAAATGAAAACATGGTCCTTTCTATCGGTATTTCTGCAGTTCGGGCACATGTGACTTTAATGTATTAGACACATTGGATGGCATCACTGACTCAATGGGCATGAGTTTCAGCAAACTCCAGGAGAGAGTGAAGGACAGGAAAGCCTGGCATGCTGCAGTCCATGGGATCACAAAGAATCGGACACAGCTTAGCAACTGAACAACAATAAGACACATCTAGGCCCCAGCAAAGTATAGAATAAGCAGTCACCTTGGACTTGGACTTGCACCAGGCTTTAGCAAAGGCTCCCAGAGCAAGCCATGCCTCAGCAGGATTTAGAAGTGTGAGTGCAATTTGACCATTTGAATACCAAGAAGCTTCTTCATTAGGGATACCATGGGGTTGCTAGTGTAGACACCTCCCCACGGTCAGCTTCCTTACCCGGACTTGGCACAGGCTTATTTGTTTTTTTGAGGGAAATGAATGTGTGCAAGCATCTCAGAGTCTCTGAGTTTATGATTATTATGCTGTCTCAGCTTTAACTGGGGCTGGAGGACTTGGGCATCCTAGCCACAGCTCATCTGGGTGATCAGCTATTTCCTTAGTCTTTCTGGACCTCAGCTTCTGCATCTTGAAATGATAGTTGGACTAGATGACTAGATAGCTTGACATGGTTTGGTGTCATTTGTGGTGTCATTTGGGTGTGGCGCCGAAGAGCTCCTACACCAAGTCTTCTGTGTCTCAGCACAGAAGGAATTCACCGAGAGGCAAAGTGATAGATAAGAAGTGATTTATTAGAACAGGACACATGTGAGGTTTTATAAGCAGGTGGGCAAGGGGATGCTCCACCGCCAAGAACTTACTGGGCTCCAGTTTTATAATCAAAGGAGAAAGAGGGGAGGCGGGGGGAAGACCTTCCCTGTCTTCTTGAGTAGACGACATGCTTCTATCATCAGCTTCTCCTCCAGGTTGAGCAGGGTTTTCCTGTCCTACCTGGTCAAGCTGGGTCCACAAATTGTTTTTTCTGTGTGCAGAGAGCATGTCCTAAGGATCATAAACTTACTGAGTTCACTGGACAGGATGTGGGGCTCATGCTGCCACTGTTTTATTATTTGGGGACACGTCTCATGTTTCTGTCTCATGGTTTTGTTGCCAATCAAGCCTGCTTGATTTTGTGGTTAAGCAAACCTGTTTTCTGAGTCATCATTAACTTACAGGGGTCTCTGATATTTTCCCCACTTACAGTCCTCTAGAGGGATTAACTATTTCATCACCCACTTTGTTCCTTTACACTGTCCCTATCAAACCCCTAGGTGTGTTGGGGCTCTGGTTTTATGAGTCCCTCTGGCTGATACTGCCTTCTTTCAACCTGCCTGCTGATCAAGGGAAAAATGTTAGTTTCTGAGTTACTGATTGCACCTTCTCTATTTATTAATTGTTGTACCTCCTGGATATTTGTTGTGCATTTGGGCTTCCCAAGTGGCGCTTGTGGCAAAGAGCCTGCCTGCCAATGCAGGAGAGGCAAGAGATGCGGGTTGGATCCCTGGGTGGGGAAGATCCCCTGGAGGAGAGCATGGCAACCCACTCCAGTATTCTTACCTGCAGAATCCCATGGACAGAGGAACCTGGCAGGCTACAGTCCATGGGGTGGCAAAGAGTAGGAAACGACTGAAACAGCTTAGCATGCATGAGGAAAGTCTTTGGTGGTCTAAACCTTGGAAATCTTCTCCACCACATGCATTGGCACCATGAAAAAATGTGAGGAAGGGGTTGGGTAGGACCAGAGTGGGAGAAGTAGGTCACTTTATAGCTTCTCTCCCAGGACATCCCTCCGTAGCTGTGGGTTCTTTTTTTTTTTTTTTTAAGTTGAAGAGAATTTAAAAGGCATTAAATATACCCGTATTCAAAAAAGAACCACAGAATTTCCTAAGGATCACGAGTTCACATCATTAGTTCAGTTCAGTTGCTCAGTCGTGTCCGACTCTTTGCGACCCCATGAATCGAAGCATGCCAGGCCTCCCTGTCCATCACCAACTCCTGGAGTTCACTCAGATTCACGTCCATCAAGTCAGTGATGCCATCCAGCCATCTCATCCTCTGTCGTCCCCTTCTCCTCCTGCCCCCAACCCCTCCCAGTATCAAAGTCTTTTCCAATGAGTCAACTCTTCGCATGAGGTGGCCAAAGTACTGGAGTTTCAGCTTTAGCATCATTCCTTTCACATCATCAGGTGGGGTTAAATTTGGCTGCAAGCGCGGAAGAAGTAAAATTCTCTGTCATACAGCAGACCAGAGGCGGGCGGCTTCAGCTCTTTCCAGATCTCAGCGTGGGTTCTAGTTCTCTGCTCTGTTCTCGCGTGGGTTCGCTTCTTTTCTCGTGCTTTAAGATGCAGCTCTGGCCATCACACCCAGGTACCAAGCAGCAGGATGAAGGGAAGGAAGGAGAAGGGCCAGAGGCCCAGCTGTCTTTCCCAAAAAGATTCCTAGAAGCTGCACAAGAGTCTACACTTGATCTAACAGTTCACTGGTCAGAACATAGTCACGTGACTACACTTGGTTGCAAAGGATGCTGGGAAATGTTGTCCTTATTCTGGGTGGTCATGTGCCCAGCTTGAAAGTCTTTTTTTCTATGGAAGATGGAGAGTGAAAATTGGTGGAAACTGGCTAGTTTCCATCCCAGCCAACTTGTTGGATGATCCAGCCGCCTTGAATCAGCGGTACCTGCTTCCCTCTGGTTGCTATGGGCCCTGAGAATCATCCCCTTCTCTGTCTCCAGCTGTGTCCTGCCCGCCCTCCCTGGTCTACAACCACTGTGAGAGTGGCTGCCCCCGGCAGTGTGAGGGCAACTCGAGCTCCTGCGGGGACCATCCCTTGGAAGGCTGCTTCTGCCCTCCGCACCAAGTGATGCTGGAAGGCAGCTGTGTCCCCGAGGAGGCCTGCACCCAGTGCGTCAGTGACAATGGCATCCGGCACCAGGTAGGAACCACCCCTCCGCAAGGGAGCTGCTTCTCACTGGCTCAGTGGTGGAAGCACTGACCCGTGATTGGCTCCTTCCAACCTTAGCAGCAGGGCTCGGCTATTCCAGGCATCCCTGAGGGATGGGGAAGCAGCATATGGCATAAAGACTCAGAGTGTGACGCACCTTGGTTCAAATTCCAGTCTATTGTGGGTTAGCTGTGTGGTTAAAACCAGAGTGTAACAACCCATTATTACTAGTACTATTTTTTAAAAAACATTTTTTGATGTCTTTATTGTATTTGTTGCATTACTGTTTCTGTTTTTTTGGCCACAAGACACGTGGGGGTCTTAGTTTCTTGACCAGGAGTCAAACCTGCACTCCTTGAATTGGAAGGCAGAGTCTTTACCATTGGACCATCAGGGAAGTTTCTATTAGCACTATTTTTTATGATTCTATTCACATAAGTAGAATGCTGGGAAAAGAATGGGATGGGAAAATAATACTTTATATAGTGATGCCTACCATTATTAGGAGGTTCCCTGATGGCTCAGACAGTAAAGAATCTGCCTCCAATGCAGGACACCCAGGTTTGATCCCTGGGTTAGTAAGATCCCCTGGAGAAGGGAATGGCTATCCACTCCAGTATTCTTGCCTGGAGAATTCCATGGCCAGAGGAGCCTGGTGGGCTACAGTTCATGGGGTCACAAAGAGTTGGACACGACTGAGTGACTTAACACTTTTTCACTTTTCACCATTTTTAAGATATATTATGTGTCTTGCATTGTACTAAGCACTCTGCATTTATGTTTGAACATTCCAAGACGTGTTTTGCAGGCAGGGTATTGACAGTTACTGTCAATAAGAAGGGATGAAAATACACTAGCTAAGCAAGTTAGACAGTTTCTTTACTGCTGGATTCTTTAGAGCTTTTGATGTGCTGGTGTCCATTGCCAGGTTTTGCTTTTCAGACTTATTAGACCATGGAATTGTACTGGGTTAGCCAAAAAATTCATTCCTGTTCTTCTATAAGGTATTATGAAAAAAACCTAATGAACTTTCTGGCTAATTCAGTGTGTGTGGTGGAGTGTGTGTGTGTGTGTGTGTGTGTATGTAGCATCCGCTTGGACTGGGGTATGTGTGTGTGTATAGTATCTCCTTGGACTAGTGTGTGTGTGTGTGTGTGTGTACAACATCCCCTTGGACTAAGGTCCCACAGAACACACTTCACTATCTTACATCATCTTATAAACACTCACGAAACCTCTTTGAGAAAATGAAAGTTTAGTGAACTTGGTCCTCTGCCCACGGATGCAGTTTGTAGGTGATGGGTTGGGAGCTGGAGTCAATATCTGAAGCTCTGCCTGACTCCCTAGAGCTTGCTCTTTCTGATATATGAAGTTACCTTTCGGCTAGGTCTCCTCTAAGCTGAGTTGCTTGGAAGTCATTTTGTCATCAAGTCATTAATTCCTTTAGCCCTTTAGGAGTCATTGTTTTGAAAGGTGATTTATTTACCAAACTCTATTTATTTACCAACACCTTGGCCTCGGATGGCAGTCACTTCTCTCCAGAGTTGCCCACCTGTATATTATAGTCCCTGGGGCAGTGTGTATCTGTGGGCATGGGTATGGTCCTGCCCTTCATTCTGGCAGCCATACCACAGAGCGTGCTAGAGGGGAGCTTGTTTGGCTTCTAGAGAAGGATGATGTGTTCTATCACCGTGGGCCACACTCAAGGCCTAACATCTCCATCATCCCTGGGGAGGACCTTCATCCCTAAGGGAACCTGGTTGATGACTTAACTGTGTTTAGTCACAACTAGGAGAATGTATGTGAAGCTAGCTAACCAACTGGAGAATGACGAGAATAGTATATCCATGATTACACGTTTTTGTCCCTGACATTGTAAGCCAGGAAATGGACCGTTTCACTTGGTTTTCCCCCCAACTCCATAGGGTAATTATTACACATCTCATTGAATGGATGACGGAACTGTGGCTCAGATGGCAAGCGGTGATTCAAAAAGACCCTATTCACTACACCTGGAGAAGGCGATGGCACCCCACTCCAGTACTCTCGCCTGGAAAATCCCATGGATGGAGGAGCCTGGTAGGCTCGCCTGGAAAATCCCATGGACGGAGGAGCCTGGTGGGCTGCAGTCCATGGGGTCGCTAAGAGTTGGACACGACTGAGCGACTTCACTTTGACTTTTCACTTTCATGCATTGGAGAAGGAAACGGCAACCCACTCCAGTGTTCTTGCCTAGAGAATCCCAGGGATGGGGGAGCCTGGTGGGCTGCTGTCTATGGGGTTGCACAGAGTCGCAAGTGAAGTGACTTAGCAGCAGCAGCAGCATTCACTACACCAGGTCAACCCTTGGTGTCCTAAGTTTGCCACAGATCTCACTGGAACTGTGAGCTAAACTCTGAGCTGACCAGGTGTCCCTGTAAGTGTGTATCCATTAGGCTATAACTCGGATGGTTCCAGTGGCTCTGTTTTGTTGTTGGGTTTTATCTAATTGAACCCGTTTTTGTTTTCACAGTGTAGTAGTCGATAAACCAAGAGGGAAGCCCAGCATCTCTCTACTGCCATATTTCAACTTGCTAAATTAAGTGACTGTCTGTACCATAAGTGAAAGTGTTTCTTGCTTAGTCATGTCCGACTCTTTGTGATCCCATGGATGGTAGCCACCAAGCTCCTCTGTCCGTGGAGTTCTCCAGGCAATACTGGAGTGGGTTGTCATTCTCTTCTCCAGGGGATCTTCCCAGATATCCCGCCAAAGAGTTGACAAAACCCTACATTGCTCTCCCTGACTTGCATGGTCCTAGGCTCCTACTGGGCACAGATGGCATGTACCACTGCCCTGGTGGCTCAGATGGTAAAGCGTCTACCCGCAATGCGGGAGACCTGGGTTAGATTCCTGGGTCAGGAAGATCCCCTGGAGAAGGAAATGGCAACCACTCCAGTACTCTTGTCTGGAAAACCCCATGGATGGAAGAGCCTGGTAGGCTATAGTCCATGGGGTCGCAAAGAGTCGGACATGACTGAACGATTTCACTTTGCCGTTGGTGGCAGGTATTCTCAGAGGGAGGCAGAAATGGCCTCTACTCCCTTCCTTGGCATCCTGGGATTGGAAGGAATGTCAAGTTTGTCTTTCTGGTTCCATGAGTCAGATGTCTCTAGGATCCTGAAAGCAGGAGGCTTGTGAATTTTATCTTAGGGTCCTCAGCTTCTCCCCTACTTCTCTCTGACCCCATTTCCCCTTTTCACTGCTCCCTACCTTTCAGCCAACACACTGGAATATGTATCCAAGTCATATGAAGTGGGCGTTCAGACAGTGTGGTACTTTGATGTAGAAACAGTCTTAAAAATATATTTGAAAACCAAGCAACATAAAATCAGTTAATAAAACACTATGAAGGGAACACAGGCAGTGTTAGTTATTTCGGAAAATATAGTTTAAATGGATAAAAAAAATTATCCAGCCACCTGCAATGTTATTACTCTCACAGCAGAGAAAGAATAAAAATCTAATATGAAGAACATTCCCATTAAATGAATTTTCTTTAAACTGAAAACTAAAGCCTAGAAAACTTTTCTTTGGGGAAACAATTCAGGGTAGAAATCATCCCTCATGCTAATGTCGGAAGGGCAAAATATTTACCAGTTTCCATAGCTCTTGTTTATGTTACAAATACACTCTGCCTTTATAGTGGGCTCCGGAGGAATCCCGTGGACAGAGGAGCCTGGAGAGCTATAGTCCATGGGATCGCAAGAGTCTGACAGGACTAAGCACAGACACACAGACACACACACAGACACACAGACACACACACAGACACACACAGACACACACACAGACACACACACACACACACACACACACACACACACACACACGAGGAATCCAGAGCCCCTGTGCGTTGGTTGTGCTCCCATCAGTTTGGGGGTTCCCCCCACCCCACTGTGCTGGGCAAGCACTGCTCTAGGCCCTCGAGGACTGCCTCCATCACCCTGAGGCCGGCCGTATCCGTCCATGATCTCTGGTGTCAGTTTATTTGCATCCTTCCTCAAATTCTGGCTGGGGCAGACGGTGCTTGTGACTTGCTGTGTCCCTGGGTTCTGAAGACTTCCGTTTCCCCTTGCTGTACTCTCTGCAGGCTGTTCTTCTGTAATCTTTATTTAATCTTTAACGCCAGCCATCTGGCTTACCTGTTCTGTCCAGATAACAGTACTATACCAGCTCTGGAACCTGGGGACTGAGACTGGGCTGCCGTCTCAGGAGTCATCAGGAGTCAGCTTGTCCTGATGCCGGAGTGCCCTCTGCCGGCCAGTTGGCTGCATAACCCTCCAGGTGTGTGGCCTCAGGGCCTTTTCGAAGCTCAGCCTTGGAGGCTTAAAAGGGCTTTTTCAGGGGTCATAGATTCTCTGGCCTGATGAGCTTCCCGGGACAATGGAAATCCCTGGAAAAGGAGGTTAACACCTGATTTTGGTCATCTATTGTGATGTTGCCCAGGAGAGTTGGAAAGTTGTGTTACTCATTCTTAAATTTAAGATGTCTGGAGTTCATTTTTAAAAAGAGAGAAAAAAACTAATATGTAAATATATATCTCCTTTCTTTTATTTTTAATTAATTTTTATTGGAGTATAGTTGCTTCTTTTGTGGGCTTCCCTGGTGGCTCAGTGGTAAAGAATCTGTCTGCCAATGCAGGAGACTCGGGGTTCAATCCCTGGGTCGGGAAGGTCCCCTGGAGAAGAGAATGGCTACCCACTCCAGTATTCTTGCCTGGAGAATCCCATGGACAGAGGAACCTGGTGGGCTACAGTCCACTGGGTCACAAAGAGACACGACTTAGCGACTAAACTACAAAAGTTGCTTTACAGTGTTGTGTGTTAGTTTCAACTGTGGCCTTCCCTGGTGGCTCAAACGGTAAAGAATCCACCTGGTTGTGGGAGACCTGGGTTCAAGCCCTGGGATGGGAAGACCCCTTGGAGGAGGGCATGGCAACCCTCTCCAGTATTCTTGCCTGGAGAATCCCCATGGACAGAGGAGCCTGGCGGGCTATAGTCCATGGGGTCACAAAGAGTCGGACACGACTGAGCAGCTAAGCGCAGCACAGCACAGTCTCTACTGTACAGCAAAGCGAACCAGCTATACAGATGCGTATAACATGCCCTCTGGTTTGGATTTCCTTCCCATTTAGGTCACCACGGAGCATGAGTTGAGTTCCCTGTGGGTTCTCATATAGTAGGTTCTCATTGGACATCTATTTTATACATAGCAGTGTATGTTAAGTCAATCCCGGTCTCCCAGTTCATTCCACCCCCTTTCCCTCTTTGGTGTCCATACATTTCTTCTCCACGTCCGTGTCTGCATCTCTGTTTTGCAAATAAGATCATCTCTCTATATAATTTCCTTTCTTATCTCATCACCTTTGTTACGTAAATGTCTAAATATCGCTCGGTTTATGGTTTTCTTGGCATCACTATCAGTGTTAAAGAGCAGGAAGAGCCTGGACAGAGAGATGCTCAGGGAGACGTGAGTCGCCCCCCTCTCCTCCACTCTGCCTAGCCTCCCGTGTCCTGTGTCCTGGGCCTCTGAGGTCAGCGCCCTCTGCCCCTCCTGGGCCTTCACAGCCACTGGGAGGAGCGGGACCTGTGGCCGCTGACCCCGTTCTGCTACTTGGTCCTCGTCCTGCCTTCTGCACCTGCTTGCCGGCACCAGGCTGGTCCCTGTTGAGCTCTGAGGCGGGACCTGCTCACAAAACCTCAGGGCTGTACCTTGCCCTCCAAGTTCAGCACAGTCTCCCACAGTAGACAGACTCCTAGGAGGTGAGACCTCTCTGGAACCCCAATCCTAGTGAAGTCTTTCTTCTGCACTCCTAGGGCTCTTGAGCTCTATTGAGAGTTCCCAGACCGTAAACAGCATCAAAGGTAAACGCACAGTGTGATGAGTTTTGACAAGTGCCGGCACCTGTAAAGCCATCATCATAATCAAAATAATGAAATTCCCATCGCCTCCAGAAGTTTCCTGAGCCTCCTTTTTAATACATCGTACCCCCACTCTCATCCCCAGGCAACCACTGGACTGGTCTCCTTTCTGTCACTGTAGATTCATTTATATTTTCTAAGATTTTATGTAAACGGACTCATGCAATATTTACTCCCCTTTTGCCTGGCTTCTTTCACTCAGCATAATATTCTTGAGATCCATCCATGCTGTGTGTTTCGCTGTTTGTTTTTGCGGCTGAGTAGGATTCTGTGATGTGAATGCATCCCAATTGAGAGCTCGTTCAACTTTTCATGGGTGAGTCCTATTTTCTCGGCTTGACCATCAGCCATTCGGGGGCTGGGATAGAGTGTCTAGTGCTCATTACTCCCCCAGCTCTGCAGCGGGCTGGCTGAGCTGGGCAGTTGTGGTCTGGAGAGAGAGCAGATGTCCAGGGCTAGGATGCTGAGTCCACCTGGTCAAGCTCCTGGTCTGTGCCTTGGTGTCACCACTGGTCAGTGTAGACGATGGTCATCCTCACCACTGGTCAGTGTAGACGATGGTCATCCTCACTGGATATGGTTATTAGAATGCACATTCAGTGAGTCAGTGTGGAACCTTTGGGGAATTATCTTGAACATACTTCATGCTACCTGCTCCTAGGAAGGGGGCTTCCCCAATGTCTCAGCAGTAAAGAATCCACCTGCAGTGTGGGAGATGTAAGAGATGCAGGTTCAGTCCCTGGGTCAGGAAGATCCTCTGGAAAAGGAAATGGCAACCCACGTCAGTATTCTTGCCTGAAAAATCCCATAGATAGAGGAGCCTGGCAGGCTATAGTCCAAAGGGTCTCAAAGAGTTGGACACAGCTGAGTGACTGAGCATGCATGCAGATTACTGGGAGGCAGCTAAGCACAGTGTTGCAAAGTGGATTCTGGGTCCAGATTCTAGCTCTGTGCTGTGATGATGTGACCCGGGCAGGTGCCTCTGCTGTCTCCTTGGACGAGTGGGGATGACAATAACGATGTCCTAGCTGTGGAGCTTCGGTGAGGATTAAATGAGGATTAAACGAGTAGTTTACATAAAGCCCTAAACTGTGCACGTGGCACTGGCCCCTCAGATGTGAGCTTTTACATGTGTGCAGTGAGCAGACGGTGTCCAGGGAAGCCTCCGAGGTTTAACCCCACAGGAGGAAGGCAGCTGGGGGAGGGGTTACCTGGAGCTCTCCCATGTCCTTCCTCTCAGTGGCTGATACTGACTGTGGGCCATGGAAGCAGATGGGATAAGTGAGACCTTCTTGACCTGGGAACTTCTTAGTGGCCTTTTAGCTGCTGGATAAGAATGCATTTTATTCAGGAGCGATTTCACTGGAATTTCCCTGCATGGCTGAGTCTGAAGGGAGCCATTCTTGGCTCTGGGTCTGTGCTGTTCCCAGCCCTCTACCCCTCGCATAGTCCTGGGAGGCAGGCTGGGGGGGTCCTCACCTTGCAGGGGAGGAAGCCAGGCACTGGCACCCAGGGGTGAAGCCTACATAGAAGTGGGGGATCCCCCGATTCAGAGCCCTTGTGCAGCGGGGGTACCTCCAGCCCTAAGGTCGCTGCATTAGCCCCAGGTGACCCTTCATCTGGAAACTGCAGCCTGGTCTCCAAAGTCACTCCCAGACCCAACCACATGGCGGTTCTGAGTTTTGCTGTCCCCGCTTCCATTCTTCCTGCCTCAGAGTCTGAAGTCTGTTCCAGAAACAAAGGGAACCTTTCTCAGGCCGCAGCCCAGCTTTTTCTCTGGCTTGGGATGTGGCCAGGGGTGACACCAGAGGCCCTGTTTTCTTGCCTTGCTTCATCCTAGCACCACCATCAGAAGGGCTGCAGCGAAATCTCCATGCTTTCGGACACCTGTGGTTTGCCTTTCCCCTGAATGTGCAAAGTGACGTGGGCGGCCCCTGGGCTCCTCCTTCTCAGGACCCCTGGCATCTGTCTGTCCTCCCAGCTCATCTGCCTGGCTCTAACCCTGGGGCCCCACCTGGGGAGACAGAGCCAGGGGTGGGGACGCCCGACTTCCATGAACTCCTGGACTCTCTCTGAACCTCGTTCTCCCTCAGCTCCTGGAAACGTGGGTCCCGGACATCAGCCCT